>BMAW01007527.1:0-22643 GCA_019974015.1 Nephila pilipes | reverse complement strand
CACACACATTATTTATATATATATATATATATATATATATATATATATATAAATAATGTGTGTGTTATTCTTTTAATTTACAATTAAATAAATCGAGTATATAAGACTTGCAACTCCATTAAAAACCTTTATAAGAGCACAAGACACACAACGTTTAATTTCCTTCATACCACTCAAATGAAAGAGAGAATCCTTGAAAGTAGTTACTTCTCATTTATCAACAGTAACGTTAATTGCAGATCATGACAAATCCTAATGGACGCAACAATCTTACGGAAAAGGGCAATCATCTTTGTTCCCTTAAACTGATCTAATTCACTAATAGAAACAGCAATTATATTTCTGAATAATTGAATAACTGGACTCACAAGAGAAGTGAACATATCCCTTTGCCCTTCCTCGATCGTGCCATTCACATGACAACGCCAGAAGAATGATCTTGTCTTGTAAGCTGATAGGACTCTTGTTAGATTGTCAAAGGCGTGTTACTTTTTATCGTCGCTCACTCAAAAGGCATAATATCACTAGAGAACAGAGATACCAAAAAGCTTGACGTGTGTCGTTGTTAAGGTTTTGGTTCTTTTCCAGAAAGCGATTGTATTTTACGGTCTATTTGCCATTGAAGACAGGTTACTTATTCCTTGCGAAATAAGACACAATGCTAATGTTTGACTTGTTTGGGCTTTATGATTAATCTAGCCGTTGATGGAGAAATACAATCAATCAGTATATGAATGAAAATACATTAATCTTCACGTATTTTGTAACATTAATTTGTAACTATTTGAAACATATTTGAATGTAAATTGTTTGATTACGTGATATCATTCATTCAGGAAAATAATTTGGCTGGAGATTATATTAAATCCATACTTTAAATGTTCTGATCTGTTCGCTGATCATTTGAAAAATATTTACAGGGAAAAGAATATTTTAAAATATTAAAACGTTGAGCTTTGAGAAGATTTGCTTCCTTTTATTAGAAACTGTAAAAGAGATTAATTCCTTTTATTCAAATGCGCATGTGAGCGAGATGTTAAGACGTAGAAGAGAGTTCAGGTTTATATAATTTTCGTAATTTGAACCCATTAATAAACTGTTTATAGCAAAATCTAAATAGACTTCAAAATTATGACGACAGTTATCCATCGAATTCATTTTTTGCATTGAAGCGACGAGATATTTAACTAAGAATTTTACAAGAGAGAGAAAGAGAGATTGATGAACTAGATTGTTTTACTAAGCATTTTGAACCAAGAGAATAATATAACTAAGCAATCTGATTTTATCAAACGTTTTTGTAGCTGAACACAGAATAAAACTTTGACTAAGCTCAAAGGCTGGCTAAAGTTTATTGTACTATGTCTCGAAACTCAAGCCAATCCAGATTCCATAGAAACACGACATTTTTGGCACAAATTAATTAAGGGATATATATCAAGAATATTTTATTTTAAAATAGGAGTTAATTTTTTTAATGTTCTGCATCTTTTATTTTATTATTTTTTGTAAGATATCCTAAAAATATCTGAACAATGAAAATTAAACTTTGATTATATACATACATCTTAGAAAATATTAAAAATATTTTACTCTCCCACTTTTCAAATTGTAGCTTATCTTGGTTGGTATTGTAGAGTAAACATACTGCAAAACCAATACATTTTTGCAAAATTCCGCTTAACCAGCAGGAAAAAAGCTTTTTATAAGTCATTGGTCAAGGCTCTACAGCTCAAACCCTGGATTAATCATATATATCAAATTATAATTTAAGAAAACACCGTCGAAAAGTATTTTCAAACAAAATCCATTCGCTGGATACTTAAATTAAAAGCAAAACTAAATGAAGGCTCGACTTGCTTTAAAAAAATTAATTTCTTCAGTCTAGAAACGTAGAAAATTTCAAAACATGAAATAATTTTACTGATGGCACAAAATAACCCAAATTCCTTGTTCCATAATTATTCAAAGAACAACTTATAAATAATACATATAGACATTGGAAAGCGTAAGAAAGAAACATTTTCTTAATTCATTCACACATTCTCCTACTGAACACCTGGCGAGGTCGCCATAAGAAAACAGATATGATTCACTTTTTAGAAAAAATACAATCAAACGGAAGCGCAACACTCGTCTTGAAGAAAACATTAATAAAAAAGTAAAAGGTCTTCGTTATTGCACTCTAATTAGAAAATTTCCGCAAGAATAAATCAAAATCAAAGTAATCCTTTTGCCGCATATTTTATTCACACATCGTTCAATCAAAACTTGTCTAACTAACCAAGAGCAAAGGACAAAAAAAAAATATCAAACTTCTATCGCGAGAGGTAATAAACTTTATTTCTTTTTCCGAGACACAATTTACATTCTAAAATCGGAATCTAATTTTCCTGGGAAAACAAACGGTTAATTTAGTTTAGCTCCGGACCACAAATGAAAAGCCAAAATAAAACCAACTAAAAGTAAGTATAAAGAATTTCTATTATTTTTTTTCCCGATGATTTCTTGTGAAGTGGAGAATGCACTAAAATTTAAATGTCATTTGTGTTTGAATATCTACAAAGAAATAAATCGTGTAGTAATTAATGAATCCTGAAATTAGCTTGATTTTGAAGACGGTTTTTTTTTTCTGGAATTGATAATAAGTAATTATTTTCTGCAGGTTTTGATGAGTTAATCCAAAGGTAGGTTTCTCTGTTCACAAAAATCAACAAAACAAACAAATCAAAGCTTAATTAATTAATATTAATTAAATTACTTTAAATTAGTAACCTTTATTTTTAATTAAAATTTCTCGAATGTTATTGGATTGAGCGGAAATATTTTCATTTATTTTTGTAACTTTTTCTCTTGTAATATTGCTCAAAATAATAAAAAGCAAAAATAATATTTACAGACCATTTATATCAATGTAAAGTTTCGATTTGCATTATTTTCAATGGATGAATAAGCGCGAGTCTGCAAAAATACATCATCATGACAGGAAACACGTAGACAACTTTCCTTTTTCTCTTTTCATTTTCGCTTAAAATTCTTCTAAATTACTCACATTCGATCAATGAGATTCCAAATGGGTACAATGTATTTGCAACGTACACGAAAGCTGGGGAAATTAGAATAACATACACTTCGATTTACATTTTTTCTGATTTATTTAATCAGTTTGGATTTCATATACGTATATTCTGCATGAAGAGAAATTGAGTTAAATACGGAATGAAAGAAAAAAAAGAGAGAGAGAGAGAGAACTCTATATTAAAACTAGTAGGACGATGATTATGTAACGTTACATAACGTAATATTGTTAATGTTATGTAATCATTACATTTGGGCCTTTTTTTTTAAGATTAAAAGCAATACTTTGAAAAATCAATTGAAAATAAAAGAATTTGGATTTTATTTTAATTAAATTGAATAGTAGTTCTCAAATTGTAGTACGCGTGTCTCAATAAGGGTAAGTGAAGGAAAAATATATGAACAGTTCAGGAAAGAATAAATAACGTTCGAAGATAGAGAAAATCTGTGTTTATAAATTAAAAATATCGAATCTTGGGAGAACGTTGGATCTTCTCTACTTGCCCCGAAATACGATGGCAAAATAGTTTGAGAATCATTCAAATATAATCTATATTTTCCATTAATAATCGCGAATTTCTTTATAATTGTTACATAATATGTAAAGTGTAATAAATTTGATGCCAACTCATTATGACGAACTTTATATAATGATATAGATGTATCTGCTTAATTCTCACAAGAGAGGGACCATAGAGCTGCCGGCCTAACAATGGCGGAGGGCTTACAGAAAGGCCATAAGATTACAGGCTTAAATTAAATTAGTATAGCATTATTTAAAACTGCAATATTCTCTAGAAATTACGTTGAGAGGAGGGATTTCAAAAATTTTATTTCTAAATTCCCAATGATCTTATGCAATGCTTCACCTGTACGGGATGTTTTGAATGTAATATACGAGTAAATGGATAATTTTAAATGAGAATTACCGTATAATTTAAAAGGAAAAATATTATTAACGTTCATAAGCTTCTATTTTTTTATTACATGATATTACGGAGAAAATCTTAAATTAATATTTTTGGAAAAGTGAAGATACAAATTTATTTTAAAAGTAATGAAGTAGTAATCTCTGATTATGTATCTGTATAAAATATGTGTGAGCAAAAATATGTATTTATGATTTTAAATATTAGACGCCTATGGGAAAAGATCAGCATCTCATTAAATATATAAAATAATTACATAAAAATTTTAAGACATAGAAATTGTACTTTTTGATATATAGAATAGAAGAAACTATATATGAAGAAGACAATTATCATTATAGGTTTCTGCCACAGAAAAAATGATGATTAATGGACTGATTACAAGTTTTAAATTGCTATAAAAATTATAAAATAAAATCCAATAATAAATGTTAATAGTGTAAAAAAGCCATAGATAAAATTTGACGCATTATTAGTGAATAATTTATTCTGAATTTTATATATATATATTTTTCGTTTTTATAATTTATATTCGAGACTGAAATGGTGATTAATAGCAATATTATGAATTAATGGGTTAAGTAGAATTTTAATTTCGTTGGGAAGGATCCATATTTTTACTTGTAAAGAGGACAAAAAACTTTTTATGTTTTTGAATTTCTTAATAATGATATGGAGAGGACATAGCGTAAGTATGGTAGTGGGTCCATTAACAGCTTATAATATTATATATGTACACTAGCAAGCAAAACTTAAGCAACAAATGCATTTTTCAACATATAACCAAGAATTTCTTGAAAATGGCTTCTTGAGACCAGTGCAGTGAAAATGCAACTCAGTAGAAACATGATGCATATGCAGCTATCAGCACTATGCCATCATAAGGGATGTCATGGCACGCAAACGCACAGAATGCGAGAGTTCATTGCCAAAACAAATTAAAACGGAGGAAGGACGCCTGTCTTTATATTCCTTGGAAATGAAACTCATTCATACATTCAATAATGGCTACAAGAAATCACCAGGATGCCTTAGCACGTGGTAGAATGATCGGTAAGCTTGAAGAAGGGCGTAGTTTGACGAATGTTGCACAAGAGTTTGGAATTGACAACAGAGTCATTTCCGGAGCTTTTAAAACCTTCCAAATGACAGGTACAACTGAAAGAAAGTTTAGCGGTGGTCGGCCGAGGAAACCGGCAGCCAGTATATCTTTCGGCAGTATATCGTTAACCAGTATATCTTTCGAAAGGCAATAGAAGACCGGGACCAGACATCGGGCAACATTGCTCAGCAGCTGCGTGCGACAATCGGACGAGAAGTAATACGGTTTACTGTGGCAAAACGTGTGCGTAAAGGTGGCCTATTTGCCAGCTGTCTTGAACGTTGCATACCATTAACAGCAGCCCATCGGCTGTTCCGTTTGCTGAAGTGTCAAGAACACAAAGAATGAACTCATGTTCTGCTTAATGATAAGAGTCGTTTCAATCTGAGCAACTCGGGACTAGTTGATTTATAGGAAGGGAGGGACATGGTTTCATCCTACTTATCAGAGAAAGAGACCATTGGAGTGGTTTTGAAGAGCTTGCGTGGGGTAGCATTATGTTGAATGGACGAATGGAGCTACATATTTTCGACAGCGGCCCACTTACTTCCAACACTTAGGTCTGTTCCAGAGTGTCATTGGTCCAGATTTTAGTTTTGTGGGCGATAGGGCCCTTCCACACAGGACATCCCCTGTTGAGGACCTCCACTGTTGAGAAAGTGAGAATATCTGCAGAATAGATTGGTCAGCATGCTTCCCGATTTAAATTCCATCGAACTGAAGCAGAAAGGCTTTGAGGAGATGCCAGGTAGCAATATCGTATCCTCCGGAAAACACCAGACAGCTGAAACAGATGCTCCTTGAAGAGTGGCAACTCTTACCTGAAGAAGTGCTACATAACATGGTATTGAATGTGAATAGACGGTGTCATGCAACCATTGCCGTTAGAGAAGGTCATATCCCTTACTAAGGAATTTTGGTTTGTTGTTCTTCCTCATGGCCAGGCAATGTTTTCTTACCAACACCATTTTGTCTATAAAGCCTTTTGTGCTTTGTTCCATAATGTATGTGTACAATTCATTTTTAACTACTAAGCTTTCCTTGACCCTTAAGTGCTAAATTGTGTTTTTGTAGTGTGAATTTCCTCAAATTCAGTTGATTTTATATATATATATAAAATTTGGTTTCTTGTATTACAATGTGGTCTTTTCGTATTTTGATTTGTTTGATCTTTATGACATTTTCATGTAACATTTTTGTAAGGAATATTGGGCCTGTAAAACATGTCATAAACCTGTTAATTTATCATAAATCAGATTCATAATTTATAAGTGTTTTGCTTCAATTTCTTTTATTATTGCTTTTCTCCTTTGTTTTTATTGTTTTTCATACCTAGGTTAGTTTTTCATTTTTTTTTAAGTTAGTCTATATGCTATTTTTGTCAAGTATTCTTTCCATCATCTGTCCTCTTCCTTAATTATTTAATGGAGTAATTTTATTTTTTCTAGGTTTTGTTATTCAAAAAAATTTCCGTTTCTTTCTTTTCCAATATTCTAAAAAACTTTATGTGTAGGTTTTCGTAGCACATTGTAATTTCTAAGAATTCTATTTAGTTTTATTTCCCGTCTCTATATTATTTCTAATTTATTTCAATTATTTTAATTTCGTATTTTTGTAACAAAAGTGATAGATATAGAACAAAAATTAAAGGCAAAACTTAAAGAATATTTAAGCAAAAAATTACCTTTATTATGTGAAGTAACAAAAACCAAGCCATAAAATTAAGAATATGAAAAATCAGAATGAATACATAAGTAATTTAAAACGTTGTATCTTTTGAAAGATAATCGAGGTTAAAAATATTTAGATCCAAACCATCCTACTTAAATAGTTACTTTATAGCAGCCTGGTTAACACAAAAAACAAAGAACGAAGAGACTCTTACAACTCTAAAAATTACTCTAACGAATAAAGTAACCTTACCATAGAATATCACCATTCTATCTAAACATAGCAATATTTATGCTGCGTGTACTAACATATTCTAGTTATATATATATAATTATTAAAATAGTTTAAAATGTTAAAGTATTTTTATAATGTGAAAATTTATCTCTATTTAATATCTTAGTTCAATATGGCTGTCATAGATGACCACAAAATATAAAAGTTTAAAAGCATAAACTACTTAAATAAAAGCTGTACATACTATAATTTCTTTCATATTTTGTCAAAGTTTTATCACTTTTATTTAATTAAAAAAGATTCCCTGGAACTAACAATTTTGCGAGTTTAACAGCATTATAAATAGGAGCACCTTTCGGCCTCTCTTTTACCCATGACAATATAATAGCCACTAAACATCATTCCACTAATCATTTATCTTAATTATTAATGTATTTACTTAAACACCATAAACTTTTAACGAGCTAGAAGATTGAAAAACCTTATTCCCGTCTTTTTAAGTAGTTTAAATAATAAGGGTTAGAGACTAAGCTAATGTTTGCTGTCAAATAATACTCAAAATAAAAACCACAAATTCAATTTTCGTGGGCATTGCATATGGATCACACCAAATTTATTCCGAGAGCTGATTTTAATAAAAAAAAGTTCATATTTGTATACGTGTTTCAATCCTTTATTTAAATTGCATATTTAAAAATGAGTATTTTAGCGAATAATCTGATTTTTCTTATTAAGGAACAGAAAATTTATTATTAGTGCCTTTTACTGCAAACCCCAAATAATATTTGAGAGTCAGTATATATATATATATATATATATATATATATATATATATATAATAAAAAACGACGCACCAAAAAGGAGTTGTCCGATGGTGACAAAAATTAGCGGATAGGAAATGTATGTACAGAATGCAAAATGATTAAGACTTCGAAAAAAATTGAATGATTTATTTCAGAGTTACGTAGTTACAAAGTAACGAGTTCAATAAGGTATTGACCCACTTCTAGCCTTGATGCAAGCTGCCACACGACGTGGCATAAAGTGATAAAGTTCCCTGATGGTCTCTTGCGGTATTTCTTGCCAAATTTGCTCTAATTGTTGGGCTGCGTCATTAACATTCCCTGGTAGAGGCAGTCGCCTTCCCATCCTATTCCAGACAAGCTCGCTTGGAGAAAGATCTGGCTGGCCAAAGAAAGTGTTTGACAAACTGTAAGACAGCTCATAGCAACACGTACAGTATGTGGCCTGGCATTCTTTTGATGAAAAATAAGGCCAAAATACTGCAAAAGGAACGGTAGTAAAACAGGTCTCAGAATGTCGTCGACATACCGCTGTGCTATAAGTATGCCTCTATTGACGACCAAAGGGGTCCGGCTATCAAGGGAAATGGCACCCCAGACCACAACTCCTGGTTGAAGGGTCTGTGTGGCGTGCAATAGTGAAAGCTGGATCGGCACGCTGCCTAGGGCGTCTCCAGACATCTTCGATGATAGTCAGGACACAGTTGGATGCGAGGTTTATCGCTAAACACTATACGTCCTCAGTCACCATCATTCCAACCTGATCGATCCAAGCACCACTGTAATCTGGCTCGACAGTGTGCAGGCATGAGTTGCAGGTGGTGTAAGGTAGGTACAAGTATAGATTTCGCTCTATGAGCCGTCTGTGAATGGTCATGGTGGACACTCGTGTGCGGGTCACACGTCTGATAGTTGATATTGATGAGTCAGGTGCTGTGACAGCTGATCTGACAATCATTCTGTCCTCCCAATCTACTGTGATCCTAGGTCGACCTCATGCTGCTGCAATCTGCCATTGCCCCCCTCCATTCTTGCCAGGATCTTCAAATCGCTGCATCGCTTCAACCCATGTGACGAGCGATTCTCCTATCGGCTCAATCTGCATCTTTTAATCCAATGGTACGACCTCTTTCAAACTCTGATAGCTGCTCGCAATGAGCTCGAATCCTGTGGCAAGGCATTTTTTCAGTCGTTGGAAAGTATCCTAAATCGCTATGCAACAGAAAATTTGGCTATCCGATTGAGAATCACTTCTTATATACACCTGCTGAGTGCGTACTCTCGATGCGCTTTAGCTCCCGCTATTCATTCATTGGACACCAAATTTTACTGATTTGCATGTTCTTTTTTTTCACCAAATGTCTCTGCATACGAAATTTCATTATAATCGGGCAACTCCTTCTTGGTACGGTTTTTTTTTTTTTTTTTTTTTTTGGTATAGAGTAAATACACACTGGTGTTAAAATTAGAAGAAATTGCATCTTTTGAAGAATTTCATGAAAAGAATTGAACGAAATGTAAAAATACTGTTTCGAAATAAAGATGCAAATCTTGCACGGTGAATACGTAAGCGTATACGAGTATGCGGGTGGAGCTAGTCGAAAAACAGGATTTATAAGCGCACGTTCCAAAATCCGCATTTCGTTCGTTATCGCATTTCGTAGAGTTTCTTGGTGGGTTTTTTTGCAACAATCACTTAAATTAAAATTCAAGCAGTAAGAGTAAGTAACGATCAAGGTTCAGATGATTGAATGAGGTGGCGAATTGTGGGTAGGTTAGAAGCAAGCCAGTCTCAAACCCAGATTTGTAGAGAATTCGATTTAACGCCCAACGTCGTGTCCAACTTAGGGAAACAGTTTAAGGATACCGGATCTGTCGAGAGAAAGCCTGGACAAGGTCGTCCATGAGCCTTGATGGCCAGAGAATATCACCATTTGTCCATTACAGCGAGGTGTAACAGGGATATTACAGCTTCTCAGGTATCTCATGATTTGTATGCAGCCTCAGTAACCCGAGTTTCAAGGGGGTTTCCAGAAGACTTCATGAGAAAGGGCTTTTTGCAAGCAGACCTGTTCTTTGCGTCCAGCTCAGTTCTGCGAACAGGAGAGTCCGCTTAAAATAATGTAGAGATCATACAGATTAGAACATGAATCATTAGTTGACCGTTCTCTTCACACATGAGTCTCGGTTAAGCCTAACCAGTAATTTTTGCCGTACCTTCAAATGGAGAGAACCAGAGATCTATCTGCTCTACAATGTCCAAGAAATGGACCATTACGGCAGCGGAGGCTTGTTAGTCTGAGCAGTCGTCATTTTGGATGAATGTACACACCTCCATGTCTTTGAAAGAGGCACTGCGACTCTTGAGAGGTGTAGGGAAGAGGACTTGGAAGCCCTATATCCGCCTTTCCAGGGGTCCAATTGGTCTAGATTTCCTTTTAATGGATGATAACGCGAGGTCACATAGAGTTCAGCTGGTCGACGAATTTCTGGACGGTGAGGATATTCACCGAATGGATTGTCCAGCCAGATCATCAGACCGCAATCCAATAGAGCATGCCTGGGATGCTCTGGGGAGGGCAATTGCAATTCTCAAGCCCTTTCCAAGAACCATCAAAGACATGAAAACAGCATTGCTGAACGAGGGAGACCAATTGCCACAGGAACTCAAACTCCTTATTTCCATCATAAAATCTCGTTGCGAGGCCTATATATATGTAAGAGGGGATTATACCCCCTATTAACCCATTTTTTTGTGTTCTATTCGGCAACTGCTGTTTCATGCCTTGGAACTCCGATGAATGTTACGCACGATCGTGCATGTGCGTTATAACTGTTGAATTGTTTATTTATTTATTTATTGTATTATATCAACCCTATATACACACATTAAATTTCATTAAAATTTGTTCAGTAGCTCTAGAGATAATCGAACAAATCGGAAAATTCTCTTAATTTTGAACACCAGTGTATATATATAGTTTTCCAGTTGAAGCTTTTAATGTGTATAAATATTTCTTTTACAAAGATATTAATTACATCTAGAATTTTAAACTAAAGATGGGATTAAAATACAAGATAGTGAAAGAAAGGAAATGAAATTACAGATTTATAAAAAGATTTTATTTTTCAATATGTTGGGAAAGTTCCAAATAACTATGCAAATATTTGTAAATATAACTGTAAAATGTTAATTGACATCAAGAAAAAAATAATTCTTATTTAGAATATAATTCCAGTGAGATAGAAATTAATAATCGAAACAGCTCGATATAAAAAAAATAGTATAAATTAATAAAACTAATTTTCCTCGGAAATTTTTATTACTCCAAAATTTCATGAAGACTCCATTAAATTTAGAACAGTTACTGATGATTGTAACACATAAGTACAAAAGGCAAGTAAATTATTACAAAAAGTCGTACAAGATATAATCAATAATTTAAAAAAACTGCTGTTATTAAAAATAGTTAAGATATTAAGATAATAAAAAACAAAGATTTATTTGATATTCATAATTAAAATTTTGAATATCTTTTTAACTCGAAAGCAGATATGATCTGGTTAAGCAACAATTAATTATTTATAAGATTTATCATATTAAGCAAAAGCGACAGGACAAAACTCAAAGATTGAAGGTTCGAAACGCCGCTTGCACTCACGGTCACTGACCTCTTCTACGACAGTGAAGAACATTCTATACTCCAATACGTTAGGGTAAAAACATTACTCTCTTGCCGAAATATAAATCAATCCTTCAACTGTTTGGCGTTTAAAAAACCATAGTACTATCACGCCATATTGGAAGGCTTAGTTAAGTGTATCCTTTTGCTTTCTGGAGGTAAAAGTTTTATAAAATTTTTGGCTAAAACTTTTTTTAAATATGAGTATAAATAAGTATAGATTATTTTTAGTGGATTACCTTTATTTACTATGGTTTATATGTATTTGTTTCTTTTCTTAACTTTTTTCTTTGGTTCAATTACTATTCGGTTTTGTGATTTTTGTTTATTCTTTTTATGTATCATTTATGATAATATAATTACTGAAATTGGGATGGTTGGAACCATGGAACTAATTTAAACACACTAAATTCAATCGAAAGTCTGAGACAGTGTTTGATTCTTTTCGCTTTTGAATTTTTCTTCGTTCTTTTTCTTGCGATAGTTTTTGAATTACTTGGTAAACCGCTAATTATACACTTAACTTGGTAGTAATTTTTTAAGTACTGGTTTTATTTTTGTTTTATATAAAACTTTTTATGTTTAATATGTATTCTTGCATTTTTGTTGTATGGTATTTAGGTAATTTTATGGGATTTTTTCATTATAATACTTTGTATACTTTAAATTTTTGATAATATTTATAAATTGAATGGTTTGTGTTTTCTTTTTTTTTTTTCTTTTTTGATGATTTACCATTTATTTTAATTAATTCTGTAATATTTGCATCTTAATAGCTCTAAATATTTTGATTAGCTTTATTTTATAACTTATAATTTATTACGATTTTATATCTAATTAACATTGATAATTATATATGTGTATATATATATATATATATATATATTGCGATAAATTTCAATTAAATATAGCGTAATGATAAATATTTATTGTTTAACGTACACATCCAACCTTCTAATGAGTATCTAATGCGATATTTTACCGCGGTAGGTTGGATTTCACGAGAAATAAAGAAATTCTTGTAATCATGATTCTCCCTGTAATTATCAACAATGTTTCCTCTTTGTATGGCAACTCTGAAAAATTCATTCCAATAGCAAAATTAATTTCAGCTAGTTGGTTTTTTAAGAAAAAAATTATTATTGCAAAATCTGGATAGTTTATACAGAACAAAAATATATTGTAACAAGACACAGAGCACAAGATTGCAACAAAAACTAGTCGAGCATGTTATCATTAAAATTAACTTTGTTTATAAGAATATAAAGCTTTAAAATTTTTCTAATTAAATTTATAACAATTATAATGGCATATGATACGTCTATATATAAGAAATATTTAAAATAAAAACTGATCTATAGTTAGTTAAAAAAAATTCAGTATTGTAAAAATTTCAATAGATAATTGGCCTTATTATAATTGATTTAAAAGGTAAACCTCTGCATATGCGAGAGCATTTTCTAGAACTTTTTAGTTTGTACAAAATCACTCTAATTACATTATATTAATAACATAACTTAAATATTTTTTCCTGACAGCTTTAGCTTTTCTCTTTTTACTAACACTCAAATGTTAGAATCGAATATTTATATTGAAAGAGAAATTTTACTTTAAAACCTAATTTCTCCAGGAAATTCTTTCACCATTAAACTATTTTAATTAGATGTCTTAATATTTAAGGAAAACTAAGACTTGTAACTTTAAAATTAAACAAGAATTTATATCCTGTTTTTTTTTAAAACCAAAATTATGTATAAAAGATGTTTCATACTCATTAGTATATCTTTCAATTCTTCTGAACTTTCTATTCATTGTAAGGAACTCAAGAACAAAACTATGAGAGGGTATCGTCAAGTTTTAATTATTATTAAGAAATTACCAACAGAGCTGGGTAAAATTTATTCCACATATCAATTAATTCTTATGTACATTGCAGGTGTTAATATTGAATTGTTTGGTTTCAGGAAGACGTTGATTGAAGTAAACCGCAGTATAGAGAAGATAGAGTTCAAAAAATTATGATGAATTCGAAAAGTCATGAAACGCTGGGATAATGCATAACTCTGGATAGTGACTATATGTGGAAATCTTAGGAATAACAAATTAAAATAAAGCTTCTTTCTCTCTCAATTATTTTTAGTAATAATTAAAACTTTATGAGCGATAGCATTTTAATGACACAATAATCATATGTGGCCATGCTGCGCCCTAGATGTTTGAAAAACGGGAAAAAAGAAAAATTGGTTGAGAAGGAGGGTCGAAAATAGAGAAGGATCACTAGGGAAACCCCGACGGCATGTCACCCATATTTACTAAAGACAGTAAATTCCCTGGGAAAGAAAAAGATCACAAGGATGCCTCGGGGTCATGATGCCCGTTCTTACCTAAAAAAAGGCGAGCCCCTGAGTTCCTCTGATATAATCTCCAGGGGCAGGTTGCCCTGCAGACGTTGGGTACCCATGTTAGTCGCCTCTTACGACATGCATTAGCTACAATGGGACTATTCTTTCACACCCGGTCACCACCAGGCTATCGCAGCCACACTAAAAGATAGTGAGTGAGTGAATATGAAAGTTATTGGCACAAACGATCACTAGGGTGCCTCGGGGTCACGATTAGCGCCCTTACCTAAAGAAGGCAAGCTCCTGAGGACCCGTGATATAATACCCAGAGACCTGGTGTCCGACTATACCCCCAAACACTGGGTAACCATTTTAGTCACCTCTCACGACATGCATGAGCTACGGTGGGGCTATTCTTTCACACCAGGTCGTCACACAGGTAAATTGAATCTTGAAACTTTTTAATACCCGGTATAATAATTAAATCTTAACAAGACAACTGGATACTTCAATTTACGGTTTCTGAAAACAAACAAATCAACATTATTAGCTGTACATTTACAACATTATATATACATATGGATCAATTAATCTGCAGAATAAGTTTTTATCCAGGTATTTTATTATCTAGGTTTTTTGAAGGTTATTTCTTAGTCATAATAAAAACTTTAGGATACCCATCGTATTTTTTACAATTATAGTCTTACATTAATCATGGTAACGCATGAACCACATTTTCATATTCTTACTGATATATGTTAACATCTTAAGTACCTAATAATTAATGTCTTAAAAATATTTTTACATTGAAGTAATAGAATAAGTGTTCCTCATTCAACATTAATTTAACTTTTTATGTAAAAAACATATGCGCTATAAAATAAATCTCGGTTGCTATATTTTTTTTCTGATCATCTCCGAAAGTAACTATATTGTAATCCATATAAAAGAGGTGAAGAAACATTAAAATGCATATATTGTTACGACCACAAAGTATTGTGAATAACAAATTTGGTAAGAATGTTTACGCCAATTAACGGCGCTGTTAACTTTGTTGCAAGTAAGATAAGAAATTTTGTAGATAGGATACGTAGGGTTGTACAGTAAAAGATGTATGCGATGTAGCGCTCTTAATTTCACTAGTAATCTAGAGTTAATGTCATTCCCTCTAACAATAAAGAGGTCGGCGTTAGTATTAATATATATCTTTTCTAAAAACACTAATTATTTTGGTAAATTTAATAAATTTGTGATAGTATTGAGATATATTTGTTACTTATTTAAATTAAAATTACATATCTATAATGAAAACAAAAATTAATGTTATTATAGTGTCAAAAACGCGTTATGAAATTGAATTGAATTGAATTACTACTCATTTAAAAGTATTAATTATTTTGCATTGTAATAAAACATAAGTGTTCATTCATGATTGGACTTTTTTTCTTATAAGGAATTGTCTTGATATAAATGCATTTAAATATTTCTGTCAACTACTCAGTAATATAAGAACTGGGAGAGCTCTACATAAACTAAATAATTCATTAATGAAATTAAATATTCTTTTAATTAATAGAAACCTCTTAAATAAGTAGCCATTTTATAATTTTTTTTTTTATTTTGTGAATCAAAATAAGAAAAGAAAATCAATCATATGGAAAATCATAAGGGAAATTCAATAGATATTTTCTACTTTACCTTACGATAAATAATCTGTTATTAAATACTAATACAAGACATTTATGTTAAAAATAGTAATGCTTAATTAACAGTATAATACTTAATCGAGTAAAATAATAATTATAATGAATTAGTTACATATGAATTAATGTAAAATTCTAAAACCAATATTCTTTCACGTCAGTGGGAAGATGAAAAGTTTAGTTTTCCAAGTATATTTTCAATAAAAGATGCAGAGAACACGAAAAAAGAATTTACGAGTGCCATAATTTATTTTGAATATATTTTTACTGTTTTTTAACCATTGTAGTAACGTTTTCTATTCATTTGTTTCCTTCCTCTCTTAAGCCGAAAGATACTTTATTTTTAAAAGAACGCGATGAAAAAAAAGAAAGAAAAACAACGAACTAAAAAATACGAGCTCAAAATATATTCTAAGTAAACACTAATTTTCTTCCCTGCACTCAGGAGTCCTTCATTTTACTGCTGCAGCTGCGAGAAACTGCGCTTAAGTGTAAGACTCGGATATTAAAGAGTTTTAAAATAGTAATTACATCATTTCTCCCATCATTTAAATTTTTCGAAGTATTACAAGATTATACAATTGAGAAAAAAAAATATTTTAATAAAACTGCTTCTAAATTCTCTATTTTACATTATGAGTCAACCGTGAAGTGAATTTATTTAAAAAAAAAAATTGAAGAAAATCTAGAAAAAAAAAGACGAAAATTTTTCGAATACAGAATCAATAATCTTGGTTATCTCCTTGTTAGTCCGAGTTGCAAGAATTTCACTCAATATATTTTCCAATTGAGTGATAAGATAACTGCACGGAAAGCCGGAAAGGGCTTCAGAATAAAAGATTTTCTTGCTATGATTGAAAATTATTTTCGAACAAAGTCTTAGTTGTAAATAATTAATGTCCCTCAAAGTTTGTCCTACAATGTCAGAATGTAAAATAAAATTAGTGAATCAGTATATGTATGAACAAAAAAGTGTACAAATTTTAATAAGTGGGTTTTTGTTCATAAACTGCTGAAGGAAAAGTTTTCGAATATTGTCATTCATTTCGTAAACTAAAAGTCTTTGTTGGTTGAATTTTATACGATTTGAAAGCAGCAATCGTGTGTACTTTACTTTTAACCTTTAAATTCCACACCCACCTTCCTCTCCCTCGGCGTAAAGAAATTAATTTTGTCATCTGACTTAATATATTCACACAATAATTCACTGCACGAGAGTGGCTCAAAGAGTACATATTTTAAATGACTAATGCTGCCGTTGTTAATATTGTGTGCTGCCATCTGTTAAGCGACACAGAAACAAATGTGAGACTGATTAGTAAGTTAGTTTTGTTTTGGCAGCCATGCGTTGCCAAATCAAATTCTGACTCTTGTCACATCGAGTAATCGTCATTTTGCTTCGAGTTGTTACCATCTATGAGACCCAGATTCTTTATTATACTCACACATCGGTAGTAAAGAATAAAAAAAAATGGTTGATTCATGTGAATCAGCTTCGAAGAAGGCGAAGATGGTCACATCGATCTGAAGATAGGTCGATGATTTTTGGGATGTGGCGGACGTCATATTTATAAACTTCAAAGGAAAAAAAAGAAAAAAACCATTGGGCAATTCTCCTGTTACCCTACCCCTTATCGGGAACTTTTTGAATCGCCCTGGCCCAATGAATCGCTCGAGCAGCAGAATTCTTTTCACACTCCCACAAATAAAATATAAGCAATTTAAGAAAATCAAAGTTCATAAACTCAGCATATCATTCTAACACTTCTAATTTATGAATTCGAGAAATAGATTCAAATTTAATTCCACAGTTAAATTCGTCAGACGTGTATTAGTATAATTCATAAACTGCGAGAATATGAAGAGAAAAATCAACACATCTAAGACAATTTGTTTCATTTCACTAAAATTCATTTGTTAAACAAAAGAATAAAAATGGGAAAATTAATACTTCTCTCTTTTTCAATAACTGCATCTTTCACTTGTGTTAACATGATTATAGTTTCCAAAAGAGCAAAAATTACATTAAGCCGAGTAAAATAAATGCTAGTGATGCAAACAGATTTCATTAAAATCAATCTGAAATAATCCGAAAGAAAACTGCCTTTATAATTAATCGGAAATAGAGTGGAAAGAATCACTACTTAAATGTTTCCATACGATAGAGCAAAATAATTAATCTGCCTTTGAACCAAATGAATTTTCTGTAACAATTAAATTGCAGTGATGTTCAATAAATTGCATTGGGTATTTTTTCTCTTGTAATTTAATTGTTAATGTCATTGTTTAAATGAAAATTAAATGATAAGTATTAAGTTCGGACATAAAAGAAAATTAAACATCAAATTTTTCGACAAATGACGCATCAAAAGTATTTTAATTGCGTATAATCGTGAGGAAGATGGATCATAATTTGTATTCAAAACGTCATCAGTACTAATTTAATTAGTATCCGTTTTTTTTTATTATTTAAAAACGATTTCCATTATTTAATAATTCTGCTTTATAGACTCTTAGCTATATCTATATCTTAGTATATAACTTCAGTATCAGAAATAAGTAATCGATTAAATCGAGTTTAAAAAATAAATAATCCACTTTTAAACAAAAATATATTGTGCATTTGAAACAACTATTTCCTAAAAATTAAACATAAAAGGATTATTCCTCAATAGATAATTAATATCCTTTAAATTGCAGCATATATTTCTTATAAAATGAATGTGCTTTTCTATATACTGCAGATAACGTTTCTTACAAATTTGTGAATTATCATGGTCGCGAGTATTTTTCCCGTCGAGTCGTGAGTTCAAGTCTTGATTCTACTGAAGACCAATCCTGAAGCGAGTCCAATGCGTGTTAAATATGTCAAGGCTCCGTCTTCCCGTTTGAATTGATTTGATTGTTTATTAACTTCACACTTTAATGAAATACGAGGGTTGTTGGTGACAGATCACGTAATTCTGAACCTTAGTCAAAAGATGAGGACGACATCTGAGCTGGAACCTCTAACTCCAAATTTCTACACCTTGGAGTCTCGATCAACCCAACGACACGACGGGTCTTTTGTGGCATCACGGATCGAACCTAAGATTCTATGATTTGGTTTGGTTTTATTAACGTCGCACTAGAAGCTACACTAGGGCTATTGGTGACAGACCACGTAATTTTGAACTTCAATCAAATGACGAGGACGACACCTGAGTTGGCACCCCCTCTCATAACTTCAACACTTTGCCAAAGGGAATACATTGGGCCCTGATAGATTTAACGTGCTACATGGTGAATCTTTAGTGGCATTGAAGCCCGAACTCGCAACTCAACGAAAACCGCCGGCCGCGAGTCCGCGACCATAACCACTCTGTTACCGCGGCCACTCACGACTCTTTGAAAACCACACTGACCGTAAGTTTGCAACCATGACATTAGGCTACTTTGGCCACCCGTCTTCACGTTGGATTGATGTGGAAGTTAGGAGAATGGGGTTCCAAATTAAGTATCATCCTCGATAGTGGCTCAAAATTGCAAAACTCGTCGCCAATAATTTCCGTGTTCCTTATAAGTGCTCGTTAAATTAATTCAAGTAAATTCTATCTAAAACTGATTTTTCTCGGAGCAGAACAAATTTTATAGAACTTTTTATAAGATTATGTTGAATAATATTTATTAAACGGGGTATTATTCGAAATTTCTTTTTTATGAAAAAGATATAGCATCATAAGTCAAGATGTTTGATTACATATCAAAAAATGATTTTAAGAGCTCCTCAGCTGAGTTCAGTTTTTATTAACGTCGCACTAGAAGCAACATGAGGGCTATTGGCAACGGACCTCGTAATTTTGAATTTCGGTCAAGTGACGAGGACGACACCTGAGCTGGCACCTCCCTCTTCTAACTTCCACACCACGCCAACAGGAGGACTTTAGGCCCCGACAGATTTAACATGCATCAGCTCCGGCTACTTGGCGGGTCTTTAGCTGCCAAGGATAGAAACCCGAGACTGAACGAAATCCACCGGCCACGAATCCGAAACCGTGACCACTAAGCTACCGCGGCCTTTTAAGAGCTCCTAGAGCGTTCTTTGTGTATGTTTCATTCTGTATTAAACTCACCAGAAGAAAAACATTTTCTAAACTTTAGGAGAGAGAAGATAACTGCTTTAATTTTCTGAAACCATTCGAAATACTTAAAAGAATAGGTCCAAGCTGACTTTGTACTCATATTTACAAACTGCTTGGGAAGCAAGGTTTTAGCCACGACTGGCGGTTTTTCTAATATTTGTTCCACCAAGGCTTATTGTGAGGAATAGTTGAATCCACACGTTGCGTGATGTATACGTTAGAGTGAAATACCATGTCAGGTGTTATCTTCGTTTCCGGATCGTTTTTAAGACAACGAGGAATATTACCAATAGTCTTCATATACAAGTAGCTTTTATAACGATTTTAATTGAAACCAAATCATATCCACAAAGAGTAATGCAGAAAATCAGTGCAAATCAATTGGCAGCGGACTTTTACTACTCTTCCCTTCATCTAATCCTTCGGAGCTTTTATGTTATGTTGTTGTTATGAAGTGAGAAATATCTGTCAATGATTGAAACGGGACTGATGTAGATTAGAACAGAATCAGATGTTATCAAAGAAGATCTCAGTATCACACCTACACTGAGAAAGGAGCAAAATGAGCGAACATAGAGAATTTCCACTGAGAGTAATGAATCAAACCCTCAAGTAAAGTTCTACTGAGAACTCGAAACCGATTTATCCATTTTAAATAAGTACGTAGTTAATAGCTTTAGATTCGAAAGTGGGTAGGAAGTAAATATACAAGCTTTTTTGAATATTTATCTTGTGTTTTGATTACTTTGAGATCTTGATAAACTCGAGTTGAGTTACAACCTGGTTTGAATTAATTAGTGACTGTGTTAATTAGTGACTCTTACATATTAATTTAGAATGGAAAGTGGAGGAAGGAATACCGGGAATTTTAAGCAATGTTATAAAAATATTTCATGACAGTATAACAGATGCAAACTACTGGTAGTTATAAGACTAGACTTGAAATAAAGACAGGTGCAAAGGACTCATTCTTCAAAATTTTCAATACGAGTTTCAATATGTATAATTGAAGACATAAATCAATTTAAAATGGCAGTAATCAGAATTGTTATCATATTATTTTAATTCCTTACCTTTTAATATAACAACAGAAAACAAACCTCGATATTATTATTTAGTCCATTGTTTCTGTGATAAATTGAAAATGAAATATCTGGTTAAAAATTTGTATATTAGGATCAAGATGAGTTCTCGGAATAATAAAAAATTTCGTAATTCTAATAATACTTTATTATTATTCTATGATTGTGTTATAAGTTTCAAATAATATTCCTGTTAGATATCAGAATAACAAATCCTTTTAAGAAAGCTTTAGGAAAATGATTGAAATTATATTGAAGATTAAATTTTCCAGTCCTTCCAGTAATTACACCAACGTCTCAGAAGAATCTCGTCATTTTAAAGAGGCATAGTAATAATTTTTACTGAAAATAAGTTCTCGAAACAAGGAATACCGCCTTGAAATCACTATTAAAATTGATACAGGAAGTATTTATAATGAATTTAGAGCAATTACTCGTTGTTAATATCAATTGAAAGTTGGCTTATGGCGCAAGAGCCAAATTTGGCTATGCTGCACCAAATATGTATCTGTGATCAAGAATTAGGAATAAAGGGGGTAAACATTTGTTGACAATAAGAGTTGTAAATAGAGAGAGATTGTTAGAGTATCCCGGGGGAGCTTCACCCATGTTTAAAAGTAATTAGAATACGTCCAAGTCATGATATTCAAACTTACTTAAAGAAAGTAAGCTCCTAGAGGGGAATCGAAATGGATATCATTCATATTAACTAGAAAATACTTAAAAATTTGATGTATCGCTGGAAACTACTTTCTAATGTGTTTACAAAAATGTTAAGATAAGCGTCTGAATTCCTTTTTCGTAATATTTTACAAACTGAAAAGAAAAATTTTCAATTTTTAATAAATTACTGACAAAAAAGTTATTCGAAGGCTTTCAAACGTGTGACTGAATATGTCAAAAATGGAGAAAATCCAAATTAAATTATATTTATCATCAAGGGATCTTTTTAATGAGCAATCACAAGCAAAAAAAAAAAATTTATGCACTTATTTTAAAAACAGACATTATGAGTAGCAATTTGTGAAATAGAAACAATTTTTTAAAAGAATTTTTAGAAAAGAAGCTGCGAAGTATAGTATTTAATACAAAATATTCATTTAAATGAGGGAATATTGCATTAACTATCGACACATTTTACAGAAGTTAAAGAAATTAAATTTCATTTTATTGAAAATTTAATTAACAAACGAAACAGAGCTTAGACAAAGTATACCAAGCAGTCAATGAAATTATTGTAAATTTCATGGAATATGATGAAGAAAACAGTATTTGAATAAAATATGAAATCTAACGCATGTTATAAATTAGTGAATATACTTTATACTCTTTAGTTCCAAAAAATAACGAAATCGGGAAAAAAATACTACTCCAAAGTGTGATTACAGTATGCGAAGAAAATTCAAACGAAACGATTCTCTGGTAATCTTTTTTAATGTCGGCGAGAATAACTTGTTCTTTCTTATTTGTGATAACAGTAAAAGAACATTTCCTTAAGCTCATTTTCTCATCACAAATTTTTTTTCTCTCTCATGAAATTCACCGCAAAATCCAAAAAGAAGAGTTGTTATCCATACATAACTATTTCCAAACACAAGCAGAGAAAATATGAATCGATTCGAAATTTGAATTTTTTAGTCATTTTCTATTAATCGAAAAGTGTGTTCACAAAGAACAGACAAAACCCAAGAAGAGGTTGCAAATGTAAGTGGCTCTTCTTTTAAAAAATTTATAATGTATGAATCATGTTTAGGGAATACATACAAATGGTACATGTTGTAGTGAATTGTGCTTTAGCGAATACTATGTAATAATTATGATTTGACGAGTAATCTTAAATGTAATAGTTTAGCACTTACATATATATATATATGTGTGTGTGTGAGTGTCTCCAG
>BMAW01007522.1:18247-53797 GCA_019974015.1 Nephila pilipes | reverse complement strand
TCACTACTATATTAAAAATCTTCAATCTCCTCTCAACACTTTAACACGTCCAATTTCTCTATCTCACCATATTCTATTCACAACATTTTTATATATTTAGCAAAGTTAGTTTACGTAAGATACAGTTTATGCACAAGATGAGGCCCTTAAATCTAATAAGGTCATGAAGTAGCCCAAAAAGTCATTTGAAGGGGAGGGAGGAAAGACAAAATCTATTACTAACAGTATACATAAGAATCAAAACAATTAGTTTTATTTTCTTTTTTGTTTTTAGGATAACTCATGAAATTTGAAAGACTTCTACAGTTAAAAACCATGTATCTTTGATTTTTTGAATTTAAATATCATTTGTATATTTAGAAGATTAATTTTTATTCTTTCAAATGCTCTGAAGGATTCAGAACTGTTTCGTTAATTTTATTTCCTAATTTAAATATAAATTAGAGAAAATTAAGATTTAATTATATGGAGTGGAGAGAAACTGAGTTAAATAAATAAAAATAACCAATCTATTCAATGTCATTACTGTGAGGCAGTGCTCTTACTAATGTTTTGTGCAAGAAAGGTACATTCTATATTAAATTAAACTACAATGGATATTCTTTGAAGTAATTGTAATACTCAGCCTAAAATATGTAAAATGTTTTGCCCCAAACTATAGCATTTATTTTATTAAAATTTATTCAAGGGCTGGATCACAAAATTTAAAATGTCCGCTTTTAATTTTTGATAACAATAAAATAGCGAATGTAACAGTACATAAACTCTGTAAGGTCACGACATTGATTACAATTTAAAAATAGGTTGCATAGTTTAATTATCAATAAATATAATTTAAATTTTACACGATTTTTTTCGCTTATCATTTGTTTGAAAATGTCCTGCGACGTTTTTTCCTGTTACTGAATTAATCATTTATTGTTCAATTACATTTTTTGTGACAGCAATCTGAATTAAATCTATAAATATGCAAATAAGTTTAGAACTATGAATATAGGACTATGATACAAAATATGAACAAAATAAAACATAGCAGGAGTTTCAGTAGTCAGAAAAACATGTAGTGCTTGTATTTTATTTTTCTATAATCATCAGTTTTTAACATCAGTGATTTAGCTTAGAATATTTTTATCGAATATGTGGAAAGCATTTCAAGAATCAGTTTAGTTTCATTTCCGGAAAAGGCAATTTTGAAAGTATTGGAACAAGGGACTGGAATGTTTAAATATTTACTGATCTATTTCTTTGTTCATTTATTTGTTATGTGAAATTTTTAAAGGATGTGTTCTTATCATGACATTTATAGTATATATAAAACTTTTTGAAATTATAATGTATAATTACAATAAATTCTTAAGTTTATTTAGGAGTTGAAGTGACTTTGATTTCGAAAAGCTTACTTTAAGCTTTGATTTGAACTTATTTCCATTGTTTTGCTACCAGTGTATAGTATTTCATTATTATTTTTTTTATTCTTCTTCATACGTTAATGTCTTCAAAGAGAAAACTAGAGTTGATTGAAGCTATGTTTTTGTGTTTTGTTTGTTTCATACGAAGACGATGAATATTACTGAGCTGGTAGAAATTTCACTTCATAAGTTATATAGAATAAACCAACGTGTAATAGCATAATTGAAATATAAATAAAATTTATTGAAAAATAATTTGCAGCCAAACGTTAGAATTCAAGTTCAAAAAATAATAATTTCTAAATAATTCTTCCAATAATTCTAAAATTTTATGAGATGCGTAATTTACTCGAAAATAATAAAAACTAATTTAATTTAAATTAAAAAGTAACTCCTTTGTTAAAGCAAAGAAAATAATCTTGTGCATCATAATGATTTGTTTTAAATATCATGGTTTATGTATCAAGAAATAGTAATTTGTATTTTGATGATTTTAAAGAATAAATTAAGAAAGTTTTAATTACTGAAATTCGGAGAAATTCAATATTTATTTAATGCAGATTCTCTGTTTTCTCCTTTCACTGCATAGAATTAAAACTTAATTTTTTTTAAAAAAGGAAATACGCAAAAATGAATACCCAGATGTACTCATTTTGAAATGAGTGTTTGTATCAGATTTGAACGTATTTCTTTATCGAAAGTAAAACATTGCATGTATTCAAAACAAACACACACACACACACAAAAATGTAAATCAACACTCTCAAGAAATTATTATAGATATTAAGGACTACAAAAGTTCCTTTTGTATACTGGCTACGTAAAAATTGGGGTTCAAAAACAAATATGGTTCGCTTAAATATTTCGAATTATATATCTTATTTACCACGCTACACGTGGAAGAACGCATGAATTTTAAAAGCAGTACGTGTGACTTAGGTATCTAAGCAGATTGCATAAAACTTTTTACACTAACTCTTTTTTAAATAGTCTACCAAAATAAGGTAAACATTTATCACATTCATCATATCATTAAATTAAACGTTTATATATATATATATATATATATATATATGTAGATATTGGGGTGATGGAGATTGTTCATCCCGAATCTACGATAGTATGCTCTTACGCATAGGGCTGGTTGACTAGGGGGTAATTTCGGATTTCATGTAATGTTGTTGATGATATTCAAGGATGAAGCTTGCAGTAGCTTTACTTGTTTATTGAGAGAGATGAAGAATGAAAAGTATCTACACTATGATAAATATACAGGTAGTAAACAGTTCTTCCGAGACGGATAGATGGCTGCCTCATTTAACCCATATTGGCGATGGGCGCTGGAACGCGCTTGGGCGTTTTAAGTTTACTTCCGACGCGTGTAGCGAAGGAGAAGAGAAGAGGAGAAAGTGGCGGCAAAAAAGAGAAGAGAGCGCGAAAACGAGCTTCACTCAGTTTTGTTCTGGGATAGGTGGCGCTGCATGAGCTTATCACATGACTCTGATTCGTGGCGACATCTATTGAGTATCGGAGGAACTGGTTTTACAGTAGATTGAAAAAATAAAATTAATTGCTTAATAATTAGCTGGAAAATCCTACAGAGTTCGACCCCACCATATAGAGCTGGCCTCCAGCTATACTGGAATTTTCAAAATAACTAATAATACAAGATAATGTCTAATACATAAAAGGAAAACAATATAGTATGAAATTAAATCAAACAAAATTCACCAAATAATAACTATGTTTGATATTCAAATGGTGTTGATAGAAAAAAGTTTTATCATATCTGTTTTCGTATTGTGGAGCTGTATCACCTCCGCAGATTTTTTTTTCTTCTTCTTGTAAATCTTCCAATTCTCGGATTGCACTTCTTTATTCTTCGTAGCATCTTTTCTTTGTAACTCTGTTTTTCTCTTATATTTGTAAATATGTAAGCCTGGACTTGCGTATTCTGATGAGCTTGGGCATATGATGCCTTCGTTGAGCCATTCTTCTGTCTGTTTATTTACTTTTTCTCTTTTCGTAAATGCTAATCGGCGTGGCGATTGATAAACTGGTTCATCCTCCTTTAAAATAATTCTCGTGGTAACATCGGTGCTTGCCGTCTTTTCAGGCTTGTAGCTTTCTATCATTTCCGTAAGTTCTTTTTTGATCTCGGGATCTCCTATGTGATTCAGTTCTACTTTTTCGACGTTTTCCGCTTGTATCTGCATTGAGAATGCTTGCTTTTCATATTTATCAAATTCTACACCATTCTCCGTGAAGTTGATTGATGCTCGTTCTAATATATCTAAACCTATGACTGCTTCGTACTTTAGTTTTGTTGTAGGTACAACATGCCAAGTTAGTGAATAGTTTTCTTCACCCATCTGAAATTCTTGTTTGAAAGAACCTATCGTAGTGATTTGAGTATCACCTATGCCTGTTAAGAGAATTTTGTTCTTCGCTAGTTTCGATGGATCGATGATACTTCTGCTGGTATTTTCTCATAGTAGACTGACGGTACTTCCGGTGTCGATAAGCGCAGTAATTTTCTTGTTTCCAAACATTATTTCCTTGGTGCATAGATTTTCTTGACTGATAGTGGCACATGTTGCCGTAGGCTTGCTTGGTTCTCTCGTGAAATTCGTAGTTCTCTTCGGCTGGCTTGTATTTAGCTCTTTCGCTGAATCGTTGAATCTTCTAAACCTGGAGTAATTCGTTTGAGCGTGATTAGAAACATTAGAATTCGAATATATTTCTCTGCCGTGAGTTCGATTTTCGATCCGTCGATTTGAGTTTACGTGATTTCCTTCATGACTTCTGTGACTGGCGGATTGAGCATCGTGATGTCGATTGTAATTAGTGGTTGCTGCAACTTTCCCACCTGATCTACCCTGCTCGAACTTTCGTGGCGATTCAAACTGACGAAATTGTTCTGAAGCTCTGAAATCTTGTTTCCCCCTAAAATGCGTATTAACTGGCTTTTGACTTAATGTTCTCTTGACGTCTTCATACTCTTCGAACTTTTCTGCTAATTCGGCTGGCGAATTTATCGTTGTCCATTCGTCTAGAAAATGTTGCTTAAAGTCGGTAGGAGCTCTACGTTTCATTTGATCTGAGATGATGAGTTTCCTTAATTCTTCAAAATATTCGATTTTTAACCCTGATGTCCATCCATCAAAATATGTTGCAAGTTCGTGATAAAAATCGGTCCAAGTGTGGCTATAAACTTTTTGATGCGTGGTAAATAGCTGGCGAAACTTTTCCGGCGTTAATTTAAATCTTTTTAGCAGAAGTTCTTTTACGTGGTCGTAGTCATTTGCTATCTCCTCTGGTTCACGTGCAATTATGTGAGAAATTTCGGACGGTAAGAGTCCTAAAAGATATGAAACCCAATGTTCTTTTGAAATTGTTAATCGTTGCACTTGACGTTCGAATAAGACTAAATATAAGCTAATATCTTCTTTAACTTCATATTTATGGAGAAATTTGGATATTTCCTTGCCTAGTAATTTCGAATTGTCGGTTTCGTCAACCGTTGAGTATAATTTGAGTTGATTCTCTAATTTTAATCGCTCTAGCTCAATTTCATGATGATCTTGTCGTCGTTTCTCTTCTATAGCAAGGGTTTCTAGACGCAACTTTTCTTCAAATTCTTGTTTTCGTTGTGCTTCGGCAAGTATTTCAAGGCGCAACTTTTCTTCAATTTCTTCTTTTCGTAGTGTTTCTTCTTTTCGTTGCTCTATTATACTCGTAAACAAATTTTTAGTGAATTCCTCATCAAATTCAGTATCTTTAGTGATTAAGTCCCTTAATTTCTTAACTGTCATTGAAGAATCAGGCTTTAGATCTAATTCTTTCGCTAGGACAAATATATCTTCCCGACGTCCTTTAGTGAGGTACGACATTTTAAAATTAATATGAGAATAGTTAAATAGAAACAATTAAATAGAATCAATCAGTTTGAAAATTTATACTCTAATCGTTTTTACGTAATAACAACAAAAGTGATTTTAAAATGAAACACGCTTATTATGGTGAATATCGTTTAATTAATTTGCTTAGATAAATGTATGTATATTAAAATATATATCGAACACAATAATTAATGCAAGGATATTTGAAATAAATTGTGAAAATAATATAAATAATATTGCAATATAATTTGTTAAAGTACACCTTTTTTAAAAAAAGAATTATTCATCATATCAATCTGAAATCCCTTAGTTAAAATTTTCCACAGCACTAAAACTAAACATTGTGAAAGAATATAAGTAATTCAATTAGAACCAAAAAAAATATTCAGACATACAGTGAAATAATCACAGAATGAAAAAAAACAAAATCACCTATTTTGAGAATACACTTTCAATTCGCTTAATTTAGAATTCAAGAATCTGCCAAACCTATTTTTTAAAAGTAATAAGTTATCATTCATTGAGAAAGTGAAATGAAACAGCAGACATGTTTGGTCTATGTTGAAATTATCTCATGGGAAAGGGGGGAAAGGGGTGAAATGTTGAAATGTTTACGATTTTGAAAGAGGAAGTCTAATTACTTATGCATTTATTCGTTTCTGGCGTGAGAATGCTGACTGATTTGATATCATGACATATCAATTCACACACACAATAATAATAAAAAAAAAAGACACTCCTAGATTTTGAACTTAAGATGACAATTTGAATATATATATATATATAAATGCACTTAGAAAATAATACGTTTAAATTACTTTTTCTTCAGATATTTCTTCTTATAATTAAAAAAAAAACATTACATGATGGCACTTCATTAGAATTAGATGATTGTCCGAAAAAATAAATGTTTTACAGTACCTGGAATCTTGCGGTGAAACTTGCACATTAATATAAGCTGGATTATATATATATATTTTAAAACAACGCTCTTACAGCAATCGACGGCATTTATAAAGAGCTTAAACTAAACACACATTTAGATTATCAAAAGCACAAATAAATAACTTGATGCGAAGAAGCATTTGATGATAGAAAAACTGAGGTTCTACTTGTAGGCGGGACACACTCGTCGTAGTAGGAAACTAGTCGTGGAAATGGATGAGGCACACATTTTCTTTGTAGTATATCCGTTATCGTTGTACACTGGCTATTTTTGCTGTAGAGGCATACGTTATCACTGGCTATTCTTGCTGTAGAGGCATACGTTGTCACTGGACACTGGCTATTCTTGCTGTAGAGGCATACGTCGGCATTAGCATCTGGGGAATTTTGTTGATCTCAGGGCGAGCATCTAATTTTCTTTTCTTTATGTAATTCTCTCCCATTAATTTTGACGCAATCTCGGTCCGATCACTCATACATTTTGAAAGAATCCCGGTCGGAGACGCCATAAATTTTGAAGTAATCCCAGCCGAAGCGACCATAAATTTTGTAGATATTGGGGTGATGGAGATTGTTCATCCCGAATCTACGATAGTATGCTCTTACGCATAGGGCTGGTTGTCTAGGGGGTAATTTCGGATTCCATGTAATGTTGTTGATGATATTCAAGGATGAAGCTTGCAGTAGCTTTACTTGTTTATTGAAGAATGAAAAGTATCTACACTATGATAAATATACAGGTAGTAAACAGTTCTTCCGAGACGGATAGATGGCTGCCTCATTTAACCCATATTGGCGAGTGGCGCTGAGCGCTTGGGCGTTTAGTGTTACCTGACGCGATGTAGCGAAGGGGAGAAGAGAAAGAGGAGAAAGTGGCGGAAAAAAGAGAGAGATCGCGAAAGAGCACTCGCAGTTTTGTTCTGGGAAGGTTGGCGCTGCATAGCTTATCCACATGACTCTGATTCGATGGCGACATCTACCATTATCAGGGAGGAACTGGTTTTACAGTAGATTGAAAATAAAATTAATTGCTATAATTAGCTGAAAATTACATAGGTATATATATATATATAAAATATAATATTTATATATAATATTATGAACATTATTCTATAGCTTTTGGCATAACATATATCAATAACAGTCGAGGAACTTAGTGACTTTTTACTTTTATTTAAAGTTGTGAGAGAGACCATTTTCACATTGTAGTATTTGGTTAATCATTTGGTAAGAACAGAACAATTGTATGAAAAGAGCAAGCTAGTATAAAAGAAGAGATTTCGTTGCAGTTTTTGTATATACTAGGGAAGAATTCCCATCAAACGTCATAAGCACGTGGTAAGAATAAGGGGGGATTCAGAAATATAGTAGATAGGGAATTAAAAGGATTGTTTTGATAGATTTATAATTAGACGCTAGAATTAATCCTTTTCAAGAGGGCGTGATGTAATAAATTAAGGATACTTTTGGAAGGGGGGATCAGGAAATAAGACATGAACTCTTTACTTTTGTATTAGGAATGAGATAGAATAATGAGGAATGTTAATTATTATTAGGTACATTATTGAATTAAAGTTAAATCATTACAATTTTCCCTCCGTCACAGACGCGGATGTTGCCGTCACACACAACACTTTATCTTACAGGGTGTCAAGAAAAAAAAATCGAAGTTTAAAATTTAGAGTTATGTTTTTTTTTTTAAAATAAGTTACACCTAAATAATTCATATTTAAATTTAAAATCTAAAATTTTATGCCTTGGAATCCTTCATTCTTTTAGAACAAAATACAATTTTAAAGATATTCAAAATATTAAATACTAATTAAAAGATAAATTTGTTGTGTGTAGTAATGTGCTTAAACATCTAACACACTTGAACTTATAAAAAAAAAAATACAACATGAACAATATGTGGGTGGTCATTTTGTAAATCAAAAGTAATATAAAACAATTATAACATTTCAAAAGATTAATTTGACAATTTAAATCAATTTCATTTTGATCACTGATGACAAGACTTCCGACATCAGTATCAATACAATGTGTTACAAAATTTTCCACATGCATCTCTGGTGGAAGAATGAACATGTAAAAAAACTTAAACTCTGATTTTCCACATGGGTACAGAATGTCAACAGACATGGAAATACAAGGATTATTTTTCGTTTTGCTTTTACAAATATAAATAAATTTATATAGTAGTTACAAAAAGTATGTTTGAATTATTTAATTACTTTCTTATTGTCTTAAGTCTACAAATCAATTTAAACCAAACCTTGTTCAAAATTGCTGAAGAAATGTGGTTGACAAACTGTGCCCACTTGTTCGCATGTCAGACTAGACATATTCTATTTTAATCATTTATTACTTATACATATTCATCATTTAAATTAATTATCCACCTTCCTTTATTAATACCTTCATCTATAAAATCATCTAAATAGACACACATTCTTTTAAATACAAACGTATCTTTTTTAAACTTAAATAATTATTATTGATATTAAAATCTCAAAATTTTCTTTTAGCTTTCATTACATAAAACACATTGTTGGTTTTCATTTTAAAACCATATAATATTCATTTCATAAAGTTATATAACATTTCATTTCAACAATAACTTCATTTAAATCAATATATTATTTATCATTTTCTCAGCTAATGTTTAACAACAATAATAGCTTCAAATTTCAAATCTAAAATATTTCCAATAATTATTCAATTCAAACTAAAATAGTAACCATTCATAGATATTTTATAATATTTTGAATATCCACCAGCACGTCTAATTAAACATTGTTCAAGATATTTCTTAATAAAGCAAAAATTATAAAATTTAAATCATATCATTTATATAGCACACATTATTTTTCTAGTTGTTTGCCTTTGTAGCAATAATAAGATTTCAATTTGTGGTTTCAAAATGTTTCACTAAAAATATTCTAGTATTAAATGGAAACAAACTTTGTTTTACACACACAAAAATAAAATGTTATTTCTTACATATGATGGGCCTAAAATCAATTAGAATTAAATTCAAAAAGTATTTGCATCTATGTATAATAATATCACATTTTTATATTGTTAAAACTTTTAGAAACCAGACACTTTTAGAACAATTCAAACTTTGATAATATACACTACACATGGTGTAACATTATTCAAAAACACTTTTATAACATTTAATCAGGAATTCCAAAATATGTATAGCACTTATATTTCATAAGAACTAAGTATCAAAATTTAAATGAATACCAATTTCCATTACACATCGGCAATGTTATCACAATAATCAATTTATCCCGAAATAATGCTTTAAAATTACTAATTAGAAATTTAATTCTTATAAATTTAATAAATCATTGAAAATTCACTACAAATTAAGTAGCTTGACCAATCCAGATGATATAAATATTTTCTTTTAAGTTCGATACATGGTGTCTTGCACTCGCTTCTAATTGTAGAATTCCACTTTGTTTGTTTCGAATCGATAAGGTCAGCCATTGAACATCCAAAAGATACGTATTGAAAAAAAAGTCCTTGAAAATTGATGGAATCGATTTACTCGGACATTGCAACGGCTGATGGTCGGGTGTAAAGACTGGCATCGCTTGACTTTCTGCTGGCGAGCCTTCATGCGGGGATTTCGGTATGATTCCTGGTCGCGGAAAACGGAATTCTGCTAGAATTGCTCGGCACGGTCTCACTCTCATGTTATCGAATTTAAACTCCACGTTTCCCAGTGAGGAACTCTTATCCTGCCGGATAAATGTAAACATTATTCCTATAGACTTTTGTAAAGTAACATACTACAATCAGTCGAGGCTTAGTGACTTTTACTTTTATTTAAAGCTGGAGAGAGAGCCATTTTCATAGTAGTATTTGGTTACATCATTTTGGTAAGAACAACTAATTGTATGAAAAAGAGCAAGTGCTGTAGTATAAAAAAGAGAGTTTTTCATTCAGTTGGTTTTGCTTATATACTAGAAGAATTCCCATCAAACGTCATAAGCACGTGGTAAGAATAAGGATTCCAGTGGAATATAGTAGATAGGAATTAAAAGGGATTGTTTTGATAGATTTATAATTAGTTTAAGCAGAATTAATCCTTTTCAAGAGCGCGTGATTAATAAATTATAGGATACTTTTGGAAGCAAGGGATCAGGAAATAAGAATGAACTCTTTACTTTTGTATTAGGGAATGAGATAGAATAGAAAGTTAATTTATTATTTAAGGTAATTATTAATTAAAAGTTAAATCATATATATATATATATATATATTATTTTAGGAGAAAAATAATTGTCCGAATTAGAACTATGTATTAATAAAACATAAGTTTATGGCTAAATTCTACATCAGATTTCTCCATGATAGTTATTTACATCTTGTACATCGACTTTATTACGATTAATATAGTGAAAATTATCATATTTTTATATTCATTATTTACATTCGGTAAGAAATAGTCTGAGAACATTTTTATACATCTAAGTAGTCTTATTATCGTTTTATTGTGCTGCTTGCTAAAATGTCCTTCGGTAGCTAACTATGCCTATTTCAACTTGGTACTTTGGCTTTTGTTTGTATACTCCGATATGAGCTTCTAAATTATTTCGCTTTAAAACAGATGTATTTTGAACTGTTAACTACCATTTAAGCTTTTGTTCTGATTAGGAGCTTTATATTGACTTCAAAATTATTTGTGCATAATATTGTTACATCACTGACAGATCATGGGTTGGTTTTAACATATTAAAATAAAGGCCCCAATAATTATCTAGTAATGTAATTATTCACAACCCTCAAAAAATAAATGTGGAATAGTTAAAGTGTAATTAAGATCGTCCAGTTATAGTATTTTTCGTATATAAACACTTTTATATTAATCAGAAACTAATTCTGTTTTAAAAATAAAAGCAGCATTGGATTAAACTATTTTCTCTTATAATAAGGTACATAATTAAGCTTGTTAACTTTTTCCTACTTAGAGCCTGCCTCTAGAGGCGTTCATTGTAAAGGAGAGAGTGTGATGTCACGATCCTCCCGAGCAGGACCTGACCGAATCTCCGAGAGGAGCTGTTGTAAACGAACGGTGGCCAAGAGTAAATAAATATTGTTGTTATACAACTGATGTATTTTTTGTCTAAGGACAACCGTGAACTGAAATCTGAGGTGATGATGATTAGTTATTAGTGTAATATTATAACATTCAGAAGCGGGTTGTGTGTTGAAGCCCAAATTACTATTTTCATACTTCAAAACATCGAATATCTGTATCCTCATAAAGGTTAATTCATACAGTTGTAAATATTAATTTTTTTTCCTCCTTTTTTAATTTCTTACATATTTAAAATATTAATTCTCCTTTCGATATTCTCATTTTCATAGAATATGCTTAACTCTTATAGGCTCAAAAAGGTTCACACATGAAACAAAGAAATTCTTTAACATAACACAATCATCAAAACACAAATCTAAGAATTCCTACAAAAAGATCATTCCTAAATCATTGCAAAATCACATTCTTATATCCTTACAAAAGCACATTCCTAAATAAATCCTTACAAAATAAATCATTACAAAATTGTATCCCTAAATCTTTACATTCCTAATTCAATATATTCCAAACTGTTAACTTTCCTACTTAGAGCCTGCCTCTAGAGGGCGTTCATTTGTAAAGGGAGAGAGTGTGATGTCACACGATCCCCTCAGACGGGACCTGACCGAATCTCCGAGAGGAGCTGTTGTAAACGAACGGTAGTAAGAAGTAAATAAATATTGTTGTTGTTATACAACCCGATGTATTTTTTGTCTAAGGACAACCGTGAACTGAAATCTGAGGTGATGATGATTAGTTAGTAGATAGTACTGAGTGTTTATAATAAGCTGTAACAGTTATATAATAATTTAAGATTTAAACAGGTTCAATTTTGTACTTAGAAAAAAAAGAAGCTCAGAAATTAAAATTCTGGATATTGTGAATATAACAAGACACATACCAAAACTTATATTGTTTATATAGCAGTGTTTATAAGTGATTTTTAAAACGACACGTCTTCATCTGTAGGAGTGAAAAAAATGCACTTTTTTTTAATATTCTTGTTTCAAAATTATGATTTTTTTTCTTATTTTTAATATGTAACTTATGTGTATGATATTCAGAATAAATTTTTCAAAATATGATTTTTTTCTATTTACAGTAAAACATTATTTATAGGTATTAGCTTTGTTATGATTTTAATTGAAAAGGAAATGCTTATGTTAGATAAGAAAAAAAGAGGGGCATTGAAATAAAATGTTATACACAAAGTTTTTACAATGGAAAATCTAATACGTGTTATAATGCTTCCAAAATATTTACAATGACTTATTATTAAAAGACTAAACTTTAAATAAAACTTAATTTCCTGTATGGATAGGATTTCAACAAAGCTATATATTGCTTCTAGAAACATAAATATAATTTTCAATGAACCAAATTGCTTCAGAAACTAATAGTTCAAATTTCTAACACTTGCTTTGAAAATAATTTAACTCTTGAATCGAATCTATTTTAGTTAATTAAAGATTTATTAAGCATTCAAATTAACTTAAATTTGAGGTTTAAGTTCAAAGTTTTATTAAATTTGAGTTATAAGTTATTTTATTTAGTTTAAAGATCACATAACAGTTGTATTTTTGTTTCTAAAAGTAACAGTTTGTTACACACAGTAAATTCAAGAATTTTGATTCGAAGTTTTGTGGTAAAAACTTCATAAAGTATATGTCAAATAATATGTATGATAAAGAAAATGAAACTGCAACTAACTTATTTAAGTCCCTTAAAAATTAATTATATATATATTTTTCTGCTTAAAATTCATATTTGATACAACAACAGTATCGAAAATGAATGCAATACATAAACACTTTATTGTTTCATTCTCATATTTGATGCAGGAACTAATTCACAAATGAATGAATTGCATACTCATTTTGTTGATTCTTCTAGTATTTGATACTGTAAGAGCTTCGAAAATGAATATGTTACATACTCATTTTGTTGTTTTATTCTCATATTTGGCTCAGTAACAGATTCAAAAATGAATACATGATATACTCATTTTTCTGCTCCACACTCGTATTTAATACACAAATATTTTTAAAATGGGTATGTGCCTATTTTGAGTACGTACCTCTTACTTAAAATAAGTACATGCGAGTCTTAAATTTGAATTACTTTGGGATCGGAGCCCTTTTAAGTATGTTGAATTATTCAAAAATGCGTACTTTGTACTCGAATTTGAATACCCGGTTTTCGCAGTGAAGAGAGAATTACATATTTTAAAGTTATTCAATGTTACATGAATCAATGAATTTTTTTCCTTTTAAAAATGTGCTGGAATATTTTGGTTCCTTAACTTTTAACATAGAAAATTTAATATTAAGCTTATATAAAGGCGAGAAATTGCGTATTTTTCAAAGATTATAAAATTCTAAATTTGTTATTTAGTAAATGATTATATATTTTACATCCGTAGTTATTTATACTAATATTGGATCATTTCTTCCACCAAAAGATGAGGTTGAAGTTAGGGTCCTATCCTTTAACATTAGCATAACGCAGCTGTAAAAACGCGAAATAAATGATGCAGAAAGATAAAAAATATATACTTTGCAATTTATTGGCATGACCTCTGGTGAGAATAATAGGAGAAACAACGTATTGGCAGTTATTCGTTTCAAAATTTAATTTATCAAAATTATAAATAACATTTTTAAATCTTACAAATTAGGAAGTTACCGAAAGCCCACGCGAAGTCAACGTAGCATTAGGTTGGAAAAAAAGCAGAGATGACTGAAGTCCTAAGGTTGAAAATAAATTATTTTAAACGCGCAGGATAAATTTGCAATGAATTACTTTTTAAAGGAACGAATTACTTTTTAACTCAACCTTTCAGACTTGAAAGTGCTGATATTGATTCCCAAGAATGCCTCTGGCCCTTTTTGGGATGATGGTATCCTTGGGCTGTAAGTAGGTAAATTTTGAAGTTATTTCTTGTGAATTTCAGGAATCCATTTGAAAAAAAAATTGTGATTGTTTTTTTAATAGATTCCTAGCTACATCTGTTAAATTTATTAAAATAGTATTCGAAAAAAACTTTTTTTTCTGTTCAGAAAAATTAAATGAATGCTAGAGGATATAGATGTTAAACGTATACCTTGAGTATAATTCTTTAGTTACTTAAATAAAATCAATGTTCATTATTGAAATCTTCAATTAAAAATGACAGAATAAGAATCGAGTAGAAATTTCATATTATTTTAACAATACTATGAAATTTCAAATACTATTCAATTAAAGCTATCTAGTCTTTCAATCTGGTTTCTCTAAATAATATTTTGAAATATTTTTTTTGCTACCATTCGTACATTTTAATTATCGTGAATTACTCAAAAACATTAAAAAATTGAAAAAGCTCAAATAAGTATCAATTTTTTTCTAACTTTCCTGTGGAAAAATGATTATGTTTTATTGTTTTTTTCTCTCATCATTATCTGTAAATGATTTGTACTTTGAGAAAAATCTCAAGAATAAACTGATTCCTAACTAACAAATATGCATAGAAAATAGCTTTATCTAGTGAAAAAATAAGTTTACAAAACATTTAGGATTAAAAGAAATTAAAATAAAATTTACTATGATTCATACGACATTGTTTTATTTTTGTAAGTGTTTATCTCAGCATCATACTGAAGATTGTAGAAGACTTAAAATTCACCTTGCTTTTTTCAGTAGGGCAATATCCAGTCAGTGAGACCCATTTTTTTTTTTATTTTTCCTTAACTCGTCAATACGATCATGCAGTAATAATAGAATCGAACAAGAAAGATTCTTCTTTTTTTCGGCATTGACAGTCAGAAAAAATCAAAACACCTTTCTACGAAATGCCCGATTCGGACCTTTTTAACAATATTCCTTATCAAGTCGGTTTGCTCTCCTTTCACGCAATGCTCTGAGGCTCTCTCCACTATCAATACCAGGGCCATTAGGTTTGCTCACCGTAGAATAAAATAGCTTGTTAAAGACACATGTTTTTTTCATATGCATCTAACCCCTAATGAGTCTTATAAAATGTAAAAGAATAAAATTAAATTATTGTATTAATTATACCCTCTTATACTGATATCATAATTTGTATGCATTTTAGCTTGGCCAAATATGGCCCCTTTGCTCCATTCACACCAACCAACAATTACAATTAAAATAAAAATTATTCAACGCTTAACAAACTTTCATTTGTTTCCGCAGCAAACCATTTTAAACTTTTTGCGCTGCGAGTGTACTGAAGGAAATAAAATGTGAGATTAGTTTTCTAAAGCTTGAACATTCTAAACTTTTATTCACTCACTTTAGTACTGAAGAGGTTTCTACAGCCTTCTTCCAGCCCAAATCAGTGTAGCTGCGATGAAAACAAAAGTGGAGGTTGTACTTCGTTGATTTGCTGCTCATGGCATTTCAGTGGAGGAGGCTATGGGGAAGGAGGGCAACAGCAATCGAATGTTACTGGATTACCAATCCCTAGAACTTTTTACTCAGTGCAGATTTTCGCCAAAAATGGGGTTTTTTTTTAATTATATACTTACATGTCAAACTGCGTAGAGAAAACATTTGAGATTTTGCCAAAAGTTAAGAAAGAGAGAAATACAGATGAGAGTGTCAGTTTTTTTCGTAGTAATATTTAATATCACTATAAGTGTTAGTATTTTTACTTATTTATTTAGTTATTAGAGCGAATATCTGACTATTTTACATAATTTTTATTTATGAATATAAATAATTAATATTTATATTTCCTTTTTTGGAAAAAAAAATTATTTTGATGTAGGATTAGCGTCTTACATAAGATATATAGCTAATTTTTTTTCGGGAAATTAGCTAGGAAGAAGGATAAAGATAGGGAGAAAAGATAAGAGTAAAAGAAAGTTAGATATAGATCTCTCGTTGAAGAGTGAAGTCTTATGCATATATAAACCTATCAGGATCGAGTTGCACCAAAATGTAACCAAAAGTATTATCCCGTGTGGCCGCAAATTCATCGAAATTGTTCCAAATGTATTTTTTCTCCTTCAAGCGAGTTAGTTTCCCACACAATTTTTTTGTCAAATTTATTCCCCTTTTAAGGTTTAACATCTTGATTGATAATTGGGGAGGGTTGCGACGACACAATGAACTTTGACAGAAGTTTTATGGCTCATTAGGGAATTCCGATCTTGCCCTTAGAGTTGAGATGTTCGTTCAAAAAAAGGAGAGGGTAAATAATTCCTTTTGTCCCCATCGCTAAGTGTATTGAGTATAAGTGTCTATATGTCAGCTCGGTTTTAGATTTTTTCGCTTTGAATAAAATACATTATTTTATGTGGTATTTTCGTAATATAACCATTTATTTGAATGACCCAAAAAGTATTTTGAAGAATAAAATAGGTAATGTTCTTACTTCGGAATCAGTATTAATTTGAAGCCTTAAGAAATTGGAGCGAGGGAGCCGAATTTATTATTTTATACAGTTGGACAAATTACTTTTCTTGTGTGGCTTCTTTGCTTGCCAAAAAAAAAAAAAAAAAAAAAGGAACACCTCAAAATTAGAATCGTTTTAAGCTTTCCAACTATTATAAATGGATAATTTCTAAGCTTCTGTATTACATTAACTGGAAAAAAATTTTACGCATTGATAAAAATAACTACGAGGAAACCAACTTTTTCAATGCGTTAATTTTTTTTAATAATTTCAAAGCCAGGTAATCAGGACAGCTTACATACAATCACTAGTTTTTTATTGTTAAGATACTGAGATATATCAGAATGAACTTCAGTTTCCTTTAAAGAGAAGATATAGAAATAAGGGTTTCCTTTCAAATTCATAATTTTTAAACGTGAATCTTCAAATAATTAGCATTTAAAAGCGTCTGCACAACTTCATATTTGTTTATATGCGTAAGTGTCAGCTGTAAATCTGTCAAAAGAAACTTTTATTTACTAATTGTTCGAAGGTTCATGTTTAAAAAAATATCGATTTGTGTGCTTAAAATCACTTGTTATTTATATTCTGTTAGAGGTTAACTTAAGTACACGTAATTAAAATCCGGATATTTTTTTTTAAAAAAAATCTTAACAATAGAAAGCTAGGAATTTTATTTAAGCTGCCCTGAAAATATGCAAAATCTGGATTTGAAATTACGAAAGAAATGCTTATGTATAGCTCATTCGTAGTAAAAAATTATTTATCATTAATACTTACAATTCTATAAATATTTAAAATAAGAAATTCAAATTTTAATATATTGCATCGTTAGCAAATTTTCCTGTATTCTGTAAGTTTCGTACAAATCGGTTTAAAATTCTGCTTGTTATCTGCAAGACATGTAACAAATGTGGTGAATACAATAAAATTTTACATGGAAGCAAAGTTAAGATGTGGAAACGTAGGTAAGCAAAAAATTATGAGCATATATAAAACAGTTTTTGAAATACTTACTTTAAAATTAAGTTCGAAATTTGTTCGGTACATTATACTTATAATTAAATAAAGCGTCAACATAATAAAGTACTAGTTTGATGCTTACGTTACACATGTCACATGGTAGTAGATATCGGGATCCTTAAATGTTTTATATACAGTATGAGCAACTCGTAGGGAATAACCCTGTTAGTTCAGGGTGTGGGAAATATCCATCTAAGCCTTTTTGGAAATCGCGTAGTTGCATAAATCAAGGAATGAGATAACACAATATAATGATAAACGTAATAATTAGGCACTTAAGAAATTGCATAAATTATGAAATTAAATAGAAATAAGAGGAAAATCTTTGCACACACACAGGCACACACACACATATATATACCCATGCAGGAATGTATGTACACACATTGTCATAAGAATTTGCGCACTAAGAAGTGAGAGTGGGATTCTTATGAAACTTGGCATGAAGGTACGTGTTAGGCAGATATGTGAATGATTATAAATGCAGCATGATTGCGTATTGCATAATATCACCAGAGGGCGTTGAACTTCTTGGATTATAAAACAGGTAAGCAGAGCTTGTTTGGGTGTATTTAATCTGTTGCAGAGGGACATTTTGCAATTTTAGATGAAACAAGCCATCATCGGACGCAATATGAGCAGCTGTCAGATTTCGTTAAAAGAAGAATCATAAGGATGATGGAGTCCGGGTGGTCAGCTCGTTGAGTAGGTCATCACCTAAGCTGTTATGACTTTATTGTGAGGAGGTGTTTAGGGCCAGTGGACAAGATAGAGGTCTGTTACTCGGTGACTGGACACAGGACGTCCTTGACAGAACAATAAACGAGAAGACCGTCACATCAAACGACACGCAAGCATAGCATCAACTATCTTTTTGCCCACCAGCCATGCACAGACAGAATCTTCATTACGGGCCTCTGTGTCAGTCCGTACCATCGCAAGGTGCCTGTCTGAAGGACAGTTGCTATTGCTGTGCCTATTAAGTGTCCTGCCATTGACTCCAACTCACAGTCGCCTCCATTTGGAGAGGCATCGCCCTCGAAGTGATTGGACCTCAACAGGATGGCATCTGGTCATCTTTAAAGACGAATCCCGATTAAATTTGGGCAGTGATTACAATCGCGTACTTGTGTGGAGACCCCTTGGTAAACGTCTCAATCCTGCCTTCGCTGTTCAAGGTGGGGGGGAACCGCTCCCCCAACTAGTGTGATGGTATGAAGGGCCATCGCATACAACAGACAATCACCCATAATATTGATCCACGGCACCTTGACAGCTCAGTGGTAAGTTCCTAACATTCTTCAGCCACAAGTGTTTCAACTTAAGGCAAGTCTGCCTGGAGCCATTTCTCAACAGGACAATGTTCCCCCACACGCAGCAAGGGTTTCATAGGCCAGCATCTGCTTCATTTCCCCTCATCCCTGGCCTACTGGTTCCACAGTTTTGCCACCGATTGAGTATATCTGGAATCCTTTTGGACGCCAAGTTGGGCAGCCTACGATTTTGGTCGAATTAAAGGCTCGTTTATAGTAACTGTGAAAATGGATGTCGCCGGGCATCATACGGGACTTGTATGTCTTAATGAACGACCGTATCACATAATGCATTCATGCTGTAGGTGGCACTGTTTGTAATTTTTCTATAGTAAACAATCGTTTTGCTTTGATTTTGTAATCACTTACTTACCTTAATGTTGTACTTACGTATGCAAAATTTCGTTTTATTCCGACAATTATTTCTTGGTGTGAAAATTTTTTATGGCAATGAGTTTATATGTTACAGGCAAAGTTTGAAAATCGGAAATTCTACAGAATGCCTAGGCATTGTATGTAATACTTAAAATTTGCCGGTAGTGTATGAAACGATTCATGTTTAACACATTACCAAAACATACTATAGAGTACCAAATGAGAACTCCTAAAGTATAAAACACATCTCCGATTCGTTTCAAATATCACGTGATTCGAAATGGTTTTTAACGCACACCTCAGACATAGAATTTATGTGTTGCACTGTGAGGATTGTTGGCGAATGTCAAAATACGCAATTTTACTTAAATTTCTTTTTAAAAAAACTGGTTTTTATCTGTGCTCCATGAAAGTGGAAGAGCAAGCTATAGTGTCGGAGAAGGAGTCATGGTCTATGAACATGAAGCAACGATTTGAAGATGAACTATCCAAAATTCGAATTAATGCTGCAAATAAAAGAATTTTCTTAACCTAAAGTACTTACCTGAAGTTAATAAATGATATACAAAAGCAAAAATGACTACTAAGAAGGACTATTGGTTGCTAAATCATTATGATGTGTTATTGTAGAAAAAAAAAGTAAACTCATTTATCTTATTAATGGAGGCGTCAGTACTATGCAGTAAAATATCACTGACGCAGAATTATTTCACGTACTTCATGAAGCTCATCCTGGGTATAGGACACGGAGGTCATGAAAAAATGCAGAAAGAGCTTTCAACCAAATACAAAAACGTTACACGTCATGATGTTTAACTGTACTTCCACATTTGTGAACTTGCCACATATGTTATTCTCTAATATGAAAAAGAGCTGAAGAAGTAGCCTACAACCTAGTGGACATATTCTCGTTTCTTGAAGCATCATCTGTATTATAACATGCAATGCTAGGGAAATTGCCAATAATGTGGTGATCAGCTTGAAGGAGTTTTGGCCAGCAAGGAAGATTGTGCATGGGAATCCTTGCCATTCAGAAAGCCAGGTAAGTATCGAAAGAGGTAATCAAGATATCGAAAATATGCGTAGTACTTGAATTCAGAAAATCAAATCTGACAGCTGTAGTGAAGGACTGCTTTTCTTTTAAATTATGAAAAATATAACTTATCATTCAGGGATCAAAAGCACATTATACAAACTGTTTTCCGTAGCAAACCTCAAGTAATGCTTACAGCGTCTTTTCTTGAGAAGATGTTTTAAGACACACAAATACAGAGGAGCATTTATAAAAAACAGATAGATAGCGTCCAAACAATAGAAGAGGTGAAATTTATGAGGTAATGCAAGAAAAAGAGCCTGTTTTAAAATCATAGATGAGATTATGTTCTTTAGTGGAATAAAAAAACATGCTGAAGACATGCTTACCAAAGAAATTTCAATTTCTGACGCTTGTTGTGTGTGTTTAAAGGAAAAGAGTGACGCACTTGTATGAAAAAAGTGTCGTCAAAAAAATTCAAACGTTATATGGACATGCTAATATTGATGATGAAAAGTATATTTTGAGCACTCATTGCTTAAAAACTGAAAATGCTAGTGATATCACAATAAAGTTATCAAGTATACTATCGTAATGCTATCGATCTCCCATCTTGTTATCTTATCTATGGGAATTATTATTTAATGAGTGACAAACTAGTTGTGTTGATATACAAGATAAATTAAAAGATTTTACACAGATTATATTAGATGGAACGAATATAATTTGAATAAATTAATTAAAAGTATTTTCACTCAAGATAAATTAAAAGTTTTTTTTTACTCAAGTTAAAAGGAATATATTTTGAAGAAATTGTTCGGAAGTTGATTCGATCAAAGTTGATAAATTAGATATTAATATTTAATCCACTTTTTTCGTTTCAATGAACGGAATTAATGTATTTTAATCTGAATTTGTTGAATATTTTTTTCTTATTTTGTTTTACAGGAATATTTATTTTATGTGTATAAAAATACTCGATTGTTCATAAACTTATTTATACTTGATTGAGTATTCTTTAGTTTAAAATCTTCGTAAGCTTACATAATATGATAACGAAATGATTAATTTTTGCAAATGAAAAGCAACGCTATTTAAAGTAACGCTTTTTGAAATGCATTATTTGAGCTTTCTCGCGTACACCTTGCCATTGTAGTTACATTTAAGCATTCTACGAAAATTATAATGAATACTCTATAAAAAAGTAACATTTGCATGAATAGGAAACGGAATTTCACTGCAGATTTTTACCGAATGAACTTGACTCAGATGAATCAGACATATCAGTCTGATTCGAAAATGTTAGTGCTGCCATCTGTTGCTGTCTAACCCTCTGTGTGGGCTCAGGTATAAATTTTACACCACTTAGTTTGAAGTATGAAACAAATACTTTATATATTTTGTTTTGAGTAATTAGCAGTATTTACATAAAGTTTCAAATATGTAGATTGGTTTGCTGATGAAATTAAAATTTTCATTTTATTTCAGAGACATTTCTGTATGGGACAAAACAACCACTTGTTCGGAACTTTCATTAGATTCAAAGCTATAATTTTTATAATTATTCTTCACGGTTGTGCCATCGAATTTAAGTAAATAACACTATAAGGAAAAAGTGTGGGGAAAAATATTTTGCAGAGATCATTAGGGTGTTAAATATGTGGTATAAAAATATACCACCGCCCCTGAAAGGGTTAAAAGAAAACCTATCTATAATTTTATATGCATTATACAATAGTGTACTTAGAATAAAGTACGAAAACCATCTTTTTATACAAGCCTGAATTACACTGCTTACTTGTTTGATAGTGCTGATACAGTAATTTTTAAGAATATGATAATTTCTATAAAATGAGATTATAGAATCATTGTTACACATAGTTAAAGTATTAAATTGTAAGTTATTCCTTTGAATTCAAATACATGCTTGAAACTTTTCTGCATGAATACATAAGAGAAATGCATAAGAATAGAAAAATCTCATAGTTTCCCCTCCATCAATTTCAATCTTTTTTTTTTGTGAGTATTCAACAACATTTTTAGAAAACAGTAAATTCTTTCTTTTAACGAAATTCTTTCTTATCTTAATTTTACGTGTATCTGCATGAAACTTCTATTTTAACCTTACCAGATCTGATTTAAGTAAAAAGAAATGTGATATACACTTACAATTGTTCATATATTAATTGCATATAAATTACAGTTGCTTTAACTAAATTTTTTAAACGTTTTTCAACTAGAGTAATAAGTAAAGGATTTCAGAAAAACACAAAAATAAATTAAATTGCTTTTATTAAACACCTTAAAAACATTCTAAAAGTCTAAAGAAGGCTTTAACAAAACCAAAGCCTTATTATTTACATACATTTCTTCTATTTTTTTTAAATATCTGTTCAACTTCAATATAATCAAATACTTCCGAACTAAATTGTTTTATATAAGTATTGTTTTTATTTAAGTTAGCAAACTCGGTAGCGAAAGCATGCCAATCAACGTTATATGATGCCCTTTCAAAATAAACATCAAAACAATATCTTTTATTTACATTCATACACTCGTGTACTTTTGCTAAATCGTTATCCTTTTCACATGCATCACAATCAATTTCAACAAAAAATGAAATACTATTAAAAGCACTTACACATTGAGTAAATTTGTTCATAAAGTCCATCAGGATTGTCTGTACCATAACTTAAAACTGATTCATTTCTAGGAAAACGATCTACTTTGGCCACGACATATTCACAAAGAATGTAAGTTAATAATTTGTTTTTCACGCTTTCAAACACTTGTTCAAAAGAATAATCTTCTTTGCCTAAATTCTCACCGTTGAGAAGGACTCTTTCTAGTACGAATTGGAAAGAAGAATCTTTCCTCTGAAATAGTCTTTGGATACTCACGCATTCATTATCTGAATCCGAAAGTTTAAAAAGACAAATATCTTTTTTAAAATGAATGTACTCTCGAAGCTTTCGTAAGGACGAAAACTGCAAAGCTGACTGTGAAAGTCTCTCCACACTTCAGGTTTCATACACATTTCGTCTTTCGTGGGATGTAAAATACCTCTATCGTCTTTCGCATACAGTTAAATATGTCCGGGTACTCTGAAAAGTATTCACCGAAATGAATATTAAGCCTTTTAGATGAATCATATATTAAGTATTATATTATATTAAGCCTGACATGAATATTAAGCCTGAAGACTATCCATGGCAAGTTCGTTTGCGTTAAAACACATTTTATTGGCAGTATTATTTGAGGTTTTACATTTGCGCTGGTAGTTAAAATCAGAATTAAGGCAGAACATGGTTCTAAAAGTACTTTTTAAGGCGAAACTTATTTTTTCACTTTGATAACTAGCACTAAAGAAGCTCAAAAATGAAAAGGGTATAAAGTACATTTATTAGGTTGCATGATATCATACAATATTTTATTTAGTCACAGTTATCGCAAATGATACTAAAATCATTTTCACCCAATCACAGTTTATCTTGTGATCTTAGAACTCCTCCTCGTTTATTCGTGATTAGAAATTTTATCAGAACATTCCCTACATGTTAGTTAACAAAAGTATTTTCTCTGAAAATCCTTCTTCCGTGATTAAATAAACCCCACTCGTTGCATAAGTGATAAAATATTTTACCAGGATATTTCCTTTGTAAAATCAGTATTATCATTAGAAATCAGCTCTTTCAAATTGACAATATACTCTAGATAAGCTAAGGATTGACGCTCCAATTATCGGTACATAAATATCAGATATTTCATAGGATTTTGAAACAAATACATTCAAAACACGACAGATAATATCTGTTCTAAATATTTTAACAACATTTTTTTTTTCAAATAATAACAGGAAATTTTCAAATAACCTACATGTAATTATTACATAATTGAAAGAGTTTTTTTTGGTGAACAATTTTATCTAAACTTATTCGGAATATTTTAATTCCTCTAAATAAACGTTGTTAGACAAAGATGCATGCATGAAAAAATAAATCTATTGAATATTTAATGTTAAACAAGATTGTTAAGAAGAAATAAGTTTTTGAAAAAACGAAGTAAAGAGGAAAGTAATTTGAGAAAATATCATTACAGAAAAATATGCTGCAAAATAATTTCAAAAATAAACCTAATAAATATATCTAGAATTTCAAACTAAACAAAATTATATCAGTCTTCAAAGAATAATGTCAAATTCATTGGGTGAAAACCTGCAGTTAAATTCAATTTCCTATTCATCCAAAGATTATTATTTTTTTAGAGTATTCTTTAGAACTTTCGTAGAATGCTTAAATGTACAATGGCAAGATGTAGGCGCGAAAGCTCACATAATGCATTTCAAAAAGCGTTGTTTTAAAAAGCGTTTCTTTTCATTTGCAAAAATTAAACATTTCGTTTTGATATAATGTAGGCTTACGAAGATTTTAAACTTTAACTAAATAATACTCAATCAAGTAATAATAATTTTCTGAATATTCAAGTACTTATATATATGCAAAATAAATCTTTGGAACACGTGTAAAAACTTTTAATTTATCTTGAGTAAAAATACCTTTAATAAATCTATTCAAATTATTTTCATTCCATCTAATTTAACGAGTGTAAAACCTTTTAATTTATCTTGTATATCAACACAACTAGCTTATTACTCCGTAAAAATAATCCCCAAAGATAAGATAACGGGAGGAGGACTAACAACTTTGTAATAGAAGACGCACATGATAACTTTATTGAGATATCCAGTGCAACGAGGCAAGCAGGGGGGGGGAGGAGGATGTCATTTCCGTACTCTGTATCGCTTACTACTGATGTGTAACATTTTACCTGAGAAGTATTAAAAATTATATAGTAATTTGTAGTCCAAGATATCAAGGATCGCAATAAGGATGGGAGACTGGTTTTCTTTCTGGGACATAATCCAGTTACCTGTCATGTCTTTTCACTTAAATGATGCTCTAATCACCAAATCTAAAGTTCAACTTAAGTTGAAGCATAGATAAATTATTTAAAATAGTCACATGTATTTAAAAATAGAATTTATTAATTTCCAAAAAAGGGGAATGCTCTCCACCGGTTCCAAATCTTGTTACGAGTACTTCTATCATATCGCAAAGAATACGCTTACTGGTATACGATGCTTGTTAATCTTCCTTGTCAATCTACCAGACAACGTTAGTTCTTGATCTCAACAAATCCACGTATGCTCATAAGAAAATCTCTACACCCTTCACACTAACCTTCTTTCTATTACCTTCTCCTTATATCCCTTAATTTTCTGTTGCTTTTATAAGACTTGAATGTATTTTCCAATCCAATGCTAAAGTTTAATTAATTTGCATCAATACATTTTATTTGATTGTAAAGAAGTTAAAAAAAACTTAAATATAACGGCAAAAAGAAATTCCAGATGTTAATTGAGAGAAATTTTGCGAATAGATCATGTTGTATTTATATTCCACGCCCAAATTATATTAGCAGCATATTTTTCAAACTTATGTACATGTATGGTATGCCTCTAAATAGACTATACCAGTGATTCTCAACCTGTGGGGCGCGAGAATAACCAAGAGAAAATATTATTAAAAAAAAATTGATTAACTGACTAGAAAGAAAGCACACTTACACATAGAAAACAAAATACATTCCGACATATTTAATAATTAACTTATTAAAGTAAAAAAACTTCTAAATCAAAACTTACTTAATCAAAACATACCAAATTTAAAAAAAAATTATTAGTGACTTTCTATAGCCTGCCTTGCAGAGCAAAGTTTTTCGAAGGAAGGCTTAGTATTAGAAATAGCCACTCTCAGTTCTGTTTCTATATTTAGCCGAGATCTATATTATGTTTTCAAAGAAGCTACAGCAGAAAATCCAGTTTCACAAAGATAGGATATTGAAAATGGTAATAGAATGCGAAATGCCCTTGTTTTTAGAGCAGAAAAATAATCCTCTACTCCTGACCAAAATTCAAATAGTAATTTATTACTAAATTGTCTTTTGGTTTCACCGCTTGTCGTGAATTCTATGAATTTTTCTTCCTCATCAATTGAGAGTCCTTCTGGAGTCTTATGAAAGTAAGCCCTAACCCACTCGTAACTTGCTATCAGTTTGTCGTCAGCAAGAAAATACTTTTTAAAATTAGTTGCCAGCATGGCTAAATGGTTTTCAATGGTTACAAAAACAACTTTTACATGTTCTTCTTCAGCTTTGTAAATTTTAGTACAATCATTCACATTGGCAAACATTGTTAGGTTTTTTTTGCTTTATATTTCTGCTCCACAATTCCAATTTTCTACAAAAAGCATTAATTTTATCACTCGTATCCAACATATGAGTATTTGTTTCTTGGAGTTGAAGATTCTAAGTTATTTAATTTCTAAAATATATATCGACCAAGTAGCTCAATTTCATCACAAATAAACCATCGTGAAAATTCTCGGCTTCCCGTCTGTTTTCTTCTTCTATGAAAATGGCGATTTCTTCTCTTAATTCATAAACATGTTGCAAGAATTTCCCACGTGATAACCATCTTGCCTCGAAATAAAATAGTAACCCTGAAAGTATTGCACCCATGTCCTTACAAAGTGCGAAAAATATTTTTTAATTCAGGGGTCTCATTTTGATACAATTTACTACGGTTACAACCATAGTTAACCTAATATTCAGACCAGGACTCATTCCTTCGGAAGCCAAAGCTTCTCTGTGGATCATGCAATGTATCCAGACACACTGAGGTGATTTTTTGTTTTACAAGTGCTTGTATACTTTGGAATCTACCGGACATTGAACAAGCTCCATAGGTGCATATTTCGACGCAATTTTTCCATTCTGTGTTTGCCTCGTTCATAAAATCATTTAAAATAGCAAATAATGCGAGCGCTGTTGCTTTGAGTTTGTTTCTTTCGAGAGCGCGAAAGGTCGACTTAATAACTTTAGTAGAAGAATTAGGACTAACTGTTTAGCTAAATGCTAAAGTTTCCGACTTACTTAAGTTAATTACTAATGATCAAAATTATGACGAAGAATTCACCAAAGATTGTTTAGAAGTAATTACTAATGAACGGCTAGAATAAAGGAAGGGAAAACAGGGAATATGAACTTAAAAAATTAGAATTGGAATCAAAAGCTACAATTTCAGACGGAAATGTACCTTTAACTGTACCTAAACTAAATCTAATGAAGTTAATGCCACGTTATGATGTTGGTAGCGATATAAGTGTTTACCTTTCATCATTTGAGAGACAGATAACCCGAATTGATATTTCTCAAAACGATTGGGTAACACATTTATTACATTTGCCTTCTTTGGACATAGTAAATATTGTAGCACGCGAACCTGTTCCGGAAGCCAACGATTACACTCATGTTAAGAAATTGTTATTGCAACGATTTAAATTGAGTCCTGAGAAATTCAGATTAAAGTTTTTGCTCACAGAAAGGAATCATCTGCCTCTTGGCATAATTTTGCATTTGAACTTCAAAATTATTTTGATGAATGGATAACCGGCCCAAATATTCAAAATTCTTAAGAATTAAAACAATTTTTGATTTCAGATCAGTTAAAGCAAAAAATACCTCCAGACGTACGTCATCATCTTATAGATAAATTACCTTAAATAACAAGTATCGACGTCTTAGTACGAAAATTGGACGATTATGAAATTGTGCGACGTAATTTCAGAAGAGCAGCAAACAGAAGCGTTCACCATACTGCACAGAACAAAAAACCATTTGTTAAAGAATACGGAAAAATGTCTTCGACTGTTCGTGCTCCGAATAATGATTTTAAGCCAAAAAATAAGTATTGCGGTTATAAAAATGTAAATAATTCAAACATCAAGTGTTTCAGCTGTAACTTATGGGGTCATAAATCTGTTGAGTGTAAAAATAAGAAAGACGGGTTGAAATGTTCTAAATTTGGGCATATAGCTAACTTTTGTGAGCAATCAGAGATAAATCAAACTTAAGTCACTCAAAGTAATATCTTTACTAAAAAATTAGAAAAAATTGTTGAAATTCAAGGTTTCAAAATCAATGCTTTATTCGATACTGGCTCCGAATTATCAAAGATAAGTTATGAAACTTATGTCAAGATTAGATCCCTAAAACTATCTTTTAACAATGTATCTTTAGCTGGTATCAATGGCAAATGCCTTTCACCATTAGGATTCTTTTGTTCTGATTGATAAATGTTGTATAGCAATGGAAATTTATGTACTTGAAAAATTATGTTATGACATTATTATTGGAATTGATGTAATTAGCAAATTAAATATATTGCTATAAATGAAAACGGTTTCGAAATCGCGGGGAAAAGAAATACTTTTCATGCCAGTTATGCAACAATTAATTTCAATCGTATTCCCAACCGCAAAATCTCTCCTAGTAACATGAAAAACATTACGTTGGCATTCCGACTGGTGCCTGTTGTTGCTTCCGCGGCGAACGCAAAAAATTAGGGCAAGGTGCAGCCTGTTGTTATTGTGAATCCCGGCGGGATTCACAATAACAACAGGCGGAATTCTTGGTGCGGAATTCTGAGTGCGGAATTCTTGGGAGGAGTAAAACAGCAGATGTTGAGGAAATGGAATGTTTTTTTAATCTAGTGAATGCAATAAATTTTAAAGCAGTGGATTTGAGTCACATGAGCGATCAGAGAATGAAACAAAATCTAAAAAAAATGTTAGATACTAATAAACCGCAGAAAAGTAAAATCACTGACGTTATGATGAAAATTGTTCTAACCGATGAGTCACTTATTCACTCAAAGCCCAGACGATTAGCGGCAAACAAAAAGTCGTTTGTAGATTCACTTATAAAGAATTGGTTAGATGCAAAAATTATTAAAGAAAGTCTAAATAGTCCGTTTTCTTCTCCCATAGTTTTAGTGAAAAAAAAAAAAAATAAGAATGGCGATTAGAGACTACACATGTGGAAAGAAATATAATTTAATAGTGAACTTAAATTTCACAAGGAAAAATAAATCTAACATTTTTCAGAAAATTCTGAATTTATTAAGAAGATAAAGAAACGCGAAAAATGGTAAAAAAGTCATTTAAATTACTACTTATGGCTTTAATTAAAATGCGTAGTTAAATATGTCTGGATTATTATCCAATTAATATTAATTATGGATCCGAACTATACCATTCAGGAAATAACTTTTTTAATAAAATTGACAAGAATCGAAAATTGAAAGAAAAAGGAGAAAAGACAGAGCAGGTTTATTAAAAGCAAATTTTAAAAGAATCATAAATTGAAATAAAAAAATTATAAGACTGTGCTGTGTTTGTGTGTGTGCGTGTGTGCGTGAGTGATTGTATGTAATAAAAATTCTTATTAAACAGTTTATTCAGATACTAACTTAGAAGTTACACATAATAGACTTAATATTAATATATTGGTCAAGAGATCTATTTTTTCAATAAGTGAAGTGCCTTTCTTTGCTATATTTTTAGAAATATAGTATTTAAATATAATTTTATGAATATTACATTAGTTGACATGATTTTAGATTTTCAAAATAAATTCTTTCTTACATGTGATAAAGGTGATTACCCTATTAATTTTGCTAAACAAATTACAAACAAAAAATTATAAAATAGATTAATTTTTAGAATTATAAAATAGAATAATTTCCTTTTGTTGTTGTTTTTGTATTTAATTTCTCTTTGTTAAAATAAGTTATATTTTTTAATCCTTTTTTTTATCACCTCTTTTCGTACTCTTTATTAAAATTGTATTCCTAATTTTATACTAGATAATTTTTTTTTTTAAATTCTAATTTTCATTAATATACAAACAGCAATTTTATATTTAATGATTTGATTTTTTGGCGGCTAGTTTTAATCTTCCACTAAAAATTAATGTTGGTTAAAATTATTGAAATTTATTCTTGATTGATTTCTTAGCTTAAATTATATTTTTTCTGAGTTACAGCTAGTTGATTTTTAGTATTCATTGAATTTTGATTTAAATTAGAGGTTTTCTAATATATATTCTTTGTTTTCTTACTTGTTACATTTGTTTTTATCAGACAGAGCCTTTTGTCTTTATTATTGATTGTAAACGTTTAATCATTTTAAATATTTAAATAGAGAACCTTTTTCCTAATTTAGATACAATAATACTTTGCTATTTCCCCCATTTTGATCATTTTAAAGGATTTGATTATCTTTAATTAATTCTTGTAATTTTCTTTTATACGTGTATATCTTTCTGGTTATAAATTTTTTATTTTTTGATTCTTCACTTTTTAAATAAGCTATTTTTAAAAATTAATAATCAATAATTTATTAGATTTTTTTGTGTACCTTCAAAAACTTTTGCTTTAATACATCGATTTAAATCTGGTTTCACTCTCTTTTATTATATCATGTTTATTTGCATTATTATTTTCAATATACACTGCTGGTTAATAAAATTGCAACACTAGGAAAGAATGATCTGACGAACGTCAAAATCACATGAAATGAAGAAGAGGTTAATAGATAAATAAATAAAATAAAGCAATTTGTATAAAGTTAGATTTGCGAACAAGCGTGGAAAATTTTTATTACAATAAATCACGCTTCTCCAGCTAATATGGAAAAAATTTGTTTTGAGAAATGGTTGCAGGCTAGATTATAGGACGATTTAAATGCAGATATGTTCCTAAAATATTTAAATTTCATTGATTAATATTTTCCAGTGTGCTTACTAGCAAACACTGATTTTGATTTTGATATAATACATGTAAGCCATTCTAATTTATAATATAAATTTTCACATAATAGAATATTTCGTATAATGTTTTGATTTAAAAGAAAAGTAGTTTGTTTAGCAGGTATAATTTGAAATATTGTGCTATGCGAATAAATTGCCATGGTAACACTTCCTATATAAATTGTTAATTTTACGAAAAATGCCACACATGCATAGATATTATTTATTTACGTGTTTCAAGTTCAAAAATTGATGTCAAGATATCAATTGGTTTTAAAAATTTTGCGCACAACACACAACAACTACATGATTTGATGTTAATTTTTCAAGCATTCTCAACAAGATTGATTCTCACTATTTATCTGTAAACATATGAATATTGTAAATTTTGAAGTAAATTATGCTATTGAGATGAAGCCTTTGCTGCGAATATTGATCTAATTGACATGCGCAAATTAATTTTTCATTCTCACAGTTTATGTCTTTGTGAGCTGATCACACTGGAATGGCGCTTGTTCAGGAGTTCAGTTTTGTTGCGGGAGGGGGGAATTGTGATGACCTGCAAAGTTACTCTCTTTTACTGAATCACAATAATGCATTTTTTCACTCCACTCATATAAATTTTCGAACTGACGCCTCATGTTTTACAGCAGCTGTCGCCTGTACTTTAGGCAACATCGACAACCATGGATTAACCTTCCGAGCATGAGGCGTATTAAAGCTGGAGCAATCTCTTCCGCTCTATGTATGGCTCTGCTCGCTTTACCTACGTAACATGTGAAACACCACAGCTCTGCGCTCTCTTGAGAAGTCTCTCCAACATTTTATACTTTCTGTAGAACGAAACTGCCTTCAACTTGTTTACAAAATTCTTTTTGGAGGGATAATGCACTTCTTCATCGAATGCGTCAACACGACCATTACAACAGGCATCAAAATGAAATTGTTTTTTTTACGTCGGTATCCTATATATATATATATATATATTATATTTTATACATATATATATACATAATATATAATGTATTTTATATATATATATATATTTATATATATTTTATATTTCCAAGATGGATTATTAACTATGTAATAATTATTTGAATATACAATGATACAATATAATAAAGTATGATTAACAACATTATCCATCAAACTGCGTAAATTACGTTGATTTTAAGGCTGTATAATTTACATAGTATGTTTAAGATGAAGTTTCATCCTGAATGAAATGTTTTACCTGTTATTGCATTATAAATTTAATTTTTTACTATTTAATTGAGAGAGAGAGAGAAATTATACAAATGAATACGAGATCTATTTTATTAATTTAAAACTGCTACTGCTTACCGTTTACTAAGAACTTTTTAAAGACAGTCAAAATGTTTCTGAAATTTCATAAAAAGTATCGATTAATGGTTCTTAACTGGTATTCTGCGGAGTACTACTGCTCCGTGAACTTGGTGCCTTTCTCGTTACTTGACCGATATTCAATATAAGAGGCTATTTCCAATAACTCTAACGTTGCTTCTAAGTATGACGTTAATAAACAATCAATCAATCAAAACTCCGCAAACTTAGAGAAGTGTTCGCTAAAATTCGGAAATGAAAAAGATTTTTTTTTTTCACTTGTAATAAAAATATGTACTGTTTTCTTTAACGACTGCCATTATCTTGTAAAACTTTAAGTGATCCGTGATTGGGAATAATGTGAGAACCTCTGGTACAGATATTTTAGCTGATTGCGTAATAATAATAGACTCCTATGAATGACGTAGCTAAAGCGAGACAAAGGAGGGGGGCTTCCAAACCTCTTGCGTAGTATCCAGGGGAAACCAAATTCATGAAGTATTTTTCATTAAATTAGAATGAAATGTTTTTTACTCTTAAGTACATTACAAAGGTAATCGAAAATATTCTCATTTTCAGTCAATCTCTTCATCAGTAGGAAGATATCCTTTTTGTGATTTTTGTCTTTTTCTGATTCGAATCACGTATCTTGTCCTAACTGAGATCAGCCATGACACTAGAAAAATTGCTAGTCTTGTCTTTGCTGAGTTTGGAGATGGAGTTTATCTACATCATACATTTTGATGAACTAATCTGTAAATTTATGGAAGCGAAAAGTGATAAATTTTTCTTTGAAGTTAATATTAGCATTTAAGGCTTTGCTATAACCAATTTTTTTTTTTTATTTTACACTAACATCATTTTCAGTTATTATTTAATTATATCTAATGTAATGTCTTGAGTTTTTGCAATGTTATATTTGAATTCTATTTTAGAAAAATTATATTTTTGAACAACTATTGTTGTGTCTGAATTATTTTACTTCGTTCTTTCTTTACACAGTTAGTAAAATCCTGAAAATATACGTATAAAAGTGCTTTAAAAATTTAAATATTTAAAATTACTTAAAACGAAAAAGTTTTGTAAAGTGCTATTATTAAAAATTTATATTTAAATATTTTCTTTCACATCACCATTGCATTTGGGCAAAAAAAGGAACTCTCCATTTGTCCCGCTTTAAACCCTATATATCTACGTCTTTGTTTTATATCTATTACAATATTTAGTATTCTCAAACAGCAGTAATAAAAACTTCTAAATTATGACAAAAATTCATAGAAAATGCATACAAAGTACATAATGAAAGTTTTATTTTTAGAGAACTATTATAAAATGGTGAAAAATATCAATACAGAAGGGAAAACGAAATGGCGATCTAGTTTCTTTATGTAAGAAAAGCGAGATGGAGAACGAAAAATAAAATGAAAACACAGGTTTTCTTAATTAAATTTGTTAAACTAAATCCTCCAAGTTTTACCCAGTGGCGACATATATAACTTTACATGTAGCTAAATCCATTACGATTGCGAGATAATTCATTATGAGTGAAATCTTTCTGAAAATTCGCCAACTATACATGTCAGGTATGCCAGTTCTTATGAATCTGTTTTAAACAGGAAAATAGGCGTTGAAGACACATCTTCTATTGTATCGGCTAGAAGTGACTTAGACGACATTTTTGACTGAAAAGAAAAAAAAAATTAAGATTTAGTTGAAAATTCTCGTCGACAAGGGAGTAAGTATTTTTATTAATGTTCAGAGTTTTACCAAACACATAGAAAGAATATTGAAAGAAAATATTTAGTATATTCATTGAAGGAAAACAGTACATTTTGTTATTGCTGCAAATTGTGTGTTTGGTACTAAAATTAGGAAGTTTAACTGACAGAGAGTGTTTTCCCGATTAGCTAACTTAACTACTCAATTTTCAGAACATGAATTAAAACATTGATTAAAGAAAAATTATGAGAAATGGAAAAAAAAAATAAGTAAGATACAAAATAAATTTTTTATCGTGAATTGTGCGCAGCAACGATATTTTGAATAGGAGAAAAACAATGGCAAGATATAAATATCAGAATTATTATAATTGTTCCGTATTTACTAGAAAAATCTTCAGACGCAAGAGGCTAATCTCATATATTATTTGAAAAGGAATAGGAAAATTTCAAAAAGTTTTTGGGGAATTTTCGTAGAAAATTTTTAGCACCATCAATTTGTACTAAATGGCTAATATTGCTGCAATGTGGTTTAATATAAAGCCTTATTTCTCAAATTGATTTTCTAAAATTGCTAATTCGTAATTATTCTTATAAACATTTCACAGAAGCATTATGAAGAAACAGACTTTTATCAAATTTTCTAATTTTGAATATATGAAGTGAAGTATTTCTCAAGAAAATTAGGTCTATAATCAGCATTCGCATAGATTCGGAATTTAACTGTTGAAATCAACTTACTGCTAATTCGTTAAAAGCATAAATCAAGTCATTTTCTACACGCGATGAAAGTTTCTTAAATTTGGTTTCACATCAATGAAGTGAATTTTAAATAAACTTGTTTAGAAAACGAGTGAATGTATTGCAGGGTGAGAAGAATGAATGTGGCGAGAAGGCTGAACTTCAATAACGCAATGGAGGCTATTCCTCTAGAACCGGCCTTTATTAATATTATTGAGACTATATGCCTGATACACACACACATATATATACAGTAACAATCTTTCAATCTGATCTTCAATTTCATGAATTTCACGTCAGAAGAATAGAACATAAACACATACATTTAAAAATAAAAAGAGCATACCATTACATGATCTATTGGAAGATAAAAAAAAAACGTCATACATATAGGTTTAATTTGTTTTGAAACTAGCTGTTCATCAATAAAATGAGCATTTAAGCAGATAAAGTTCAATAGTTCTAACACTCATAATAATCTTAACGTGATTACATCTTAGTATCACAGATATCTAATAGATTAACGTCACAG
>BMAW01007522.1:0-12841 GCA_019974015.1 Nephila pilipes | reverse complement strand
CTGAATAAAAAATACATTTTTAAAAGCGTTTGAATGTACGCATTTCATATTCTCTTGAGTGTAACTCATTGCCGTTATCTCTTCCTCCTTCTGTATTCCAGTTCAAAACGTATATGAGACCAGAGCGGGGAAGCTGGAAAGTGTCTGGAAAAATATATTATTAGGAGACAAGAAATAAAGTAGCAGAAGCATTTTTGAAAACACTAAAAAAAATACTACATAATTATGATTGAAACAGATTCATCAGAAGCCATGAGGGTTTTTATAGCAATCTCATTATAAAACATCGTTTAAAAAATATTGATTCTTAAAAATATTTTACTGTCCAAAAGTTTTGCTTAGGAATGATTTCATAACCTATACATCCCGCAGCACTTTTAGGTAGATTGTAATATTTTAATTTAAAAGTCACATATGCTCTTAAATAAAAACTTTGTTTGCAACTTAATTTCTTACCCAATGCATACAAGAAGAAAAGTAAAATAATTCAAGATCAAAGATGAAGATGACACCTGAGTTAACGATTCATTCTCGACACCGATACCCAGCGGATTTGAAACAGTGGCTCATTTAACGTCTTTCAACCCCATTCCCGACTCGTATTCAATGGATTCAAGAGTAGAAAGTACGACTCTACTGAAACATAGCCCAGTACGTGTTCGAGATACAGTTACGACGACCATTAATTCATTTTTGAAAAGATTAATTCCACAATTTCTTTGAAAAAAGGTCAAATATAATTTTGGATGAGTATTAATTTTGCATGTTTTGATAAAAATTTTGTGTGAATTCATGTCGAATTCAAAATGAAAAACCAGTTGTAATTTAATAATTGAGTACTCTGTCGTTTTGAGGTATTGAACAGATAAAAAAAAATAGTACTTTCGGTACGAGAACCAAAGATTTAAGTAAGGTGTAACTTAGGTATCGAGATAACGATAAATGTGATATGGAAAGAGACTCTTTTAAACTATATATATATATATATATATATATATATATATATATATATATATATTGGAGCAGACTTACACAGAAAAATAGCTTTTTTTCCTATTTTTTTCATTTTCTGTGTCCCTCAATTTTACAGCGAAGTATTAGCAGCTGGTATCATTAGGAATCGAAGTTCTGTGAAATATTTGATACTTACAAGAATTAGATTCGGAGTGTTACTTTTTTTTTCATTTGTCAGCCATATTTATGGCACTATTAATTAATTAATTAATTAATGAAAAAATTATAATAAATGCAACCATCAAAAGTCTTATAATATTGGAATAACTTGAAGTATTGTACTTCTTACCGTTATAAGACATAAGAGTTTTGCATTATTCATTTGCATGTTTATGCACTTTTATTTTGTTTTGGAATTACATCTTTTGGATTCCAAACTGAGTCAAAATTTTTGACGGAAATTACACCAGTATTTCCAGTCTCAGTGATTGAAAATTAAAGAATAAGCACTGAATTATGAAACAGTATAAAACATTCTTTTTAAAAAAACATAATTTTTTAAGTATTTTATATAATCGAAAAGAGCAATTTTCTCTTTAGTTAAACATGTTAAAATTATATTTGTATTTTGAATTCTTTTTCTAAAAATTGATACAATGTATAATACATGTCCGCATGCATTACTTGTACTCTTCAGAGTTAACTATTGAAATAAACATTGTTCATTGTTATATTTAACTACAAAATATTCATATGAGCTTCGTAATGAAGCATATTTAACGTACATTTATGTAAAGTAAGAAAAAGTTATAGGAAGTAAAAATATTTTAATATCAGTGAAACTAAATCAATATCTACGAGTATGAATCAAAAAGTGTGTAATAAAAAGAGGAAATATAGAATGGTTCAATTCACTGTAAAAATTTAGCAGTGATCATTGTTCATTTATCTAAGAAGCACATGAGTATGACATCCTTCGCCTTCTGAAATATCAATGCCATAACTTTCCAGGCTGATGTATAATCACTTTCTATGGAGCAGATCCCCAAGAAGCAACTCAGCGTTTGGATTGTTTGCCACCTAGGTGGCTATTGTTTTATTTGGATCACTTTTGAAGTACCAGATCACTTTTCAATTTTTTTATCCGTTTGCTTCAATTTTAATTACATTTAGCTTTAATTTATTCAATTATTATATTAATTTAAATTTAATTAATGTTTTAAAGAGCTAGCTGGCTTAATAAAAGGATTTCCTTACTAACATTGGTATAAATTCAGAGTCGTTATACTTACTCTTTAAAATATTCCAAATGCTCCGGCGAAATTGCTCACAGAGAACAGCATGCAATATGGGACCGACAGCGCAGCTCCCATAAGATAAAAACATTGAAATACATTGCAGAAGTTGAAACCAAGGAGGAAGCTGTAAAAGAACAACAAAAAAGTTCAAGTAATTTTTCAATTTTAATAACAATTTATCAACTTTTTTGAAAACCGTGAACAATAGATTATTTTATATGACTGATAAACAACGATCTCTTCCTTGTTTTTCACTGCCTTGCCATATTTGATCAATTATCAATTAAAAGCAAATTGCGGATGTGTCACACATCTTACCTATAGTTAATATTCAGAATGTCCTATACATGCGAAACTCAAATCTAACATTAAATGTTATATCTTTTAAGAAGATGTCGTATGTCGATTACTACCATATGAAATAAAACTTAATTAATTCCTATATAGTATCCAGACGAATATTACGCACACACAATATAAATAGTTTTGCGGTTATAATAAGATTATATCGCGCCAAATTGGAATGAGATGTACACAATAAATTTGATGCAAAAGTTATGAGTTTTAAGAAAATATTTTTAAGTGTCTTTTAATGGGTATAGTATTTGATTTTAAGCTTATACTTCTTTGTTTTAATATATTTGTTTCCTTTTTTCATTTTTCTAATAATAAGTTCTGTACGTTTCTGGAAATTTGATTATTCTTGGTGTATACCATTAATGATAATGTAATTACTGATGATATAATAAAAACTGAGTTCCAAAAAGTGTTCGTCATTATTTAAATTCTTTGGAATCGGAAAACAGCTGATAGTTTGTGTCTTGTCCGGCCGAGCACCATCTTCTGAAACAAGATTACCCAAAGTTTGATTTTTCGGGTGGCAAAGCAGCATTATTTATAAGTGAGAAGCATGCCATCTTCTTAGATGCAACTCAGATCTGTACTTAACATTTCAAGATGTTCCTCAAAGGTTTCGGTAAACAACACGATGTCCTCTGGGTAACAGAGGCGCATCGCTTATTTTAAAAGACGTAGTAGATTGTTCTTTCAATGTTGCGGTGGCATTACATAGACCAAAAATTCGTATAAACCTTCTGGGGTGATAAACGCTGTCTTTACGCGGTCAGCATAATCTACCTCAATTGTGACATTAACCGGCTCTGTGGTCGAGAATATTGTAACACTCTACACCACCTCTATACATGGTAGAATGTGCACATCTATTTAAGTGACTTATAGAGACGGTGGTTATTTACTCAGGAGCGCCAATTTATATCGTTTTTCTTAACCAAGACGACCTAGGGCCCTCTGATGGTTCAACTAACATCTTCTAAACTTCTTGTATTGTACAACATTCAATTATTACAACTCTATAGCTGGGGAGGGTTTGCAGCAAAATCCAAAGTTACCTATCTGAAAATCTTGGAAGCTGCACGTAAAGTTCTTGGGGGTAGAAAAAAATCAAAATCATAGCATATTTAATTTGATAATTTTTACATATTTATTTATGCTTTGCTTCTATAAGGTAAATGAATAATTCGATATTTGGTTGATAATTAGAAACTTAACTTCTTATTAATTGTTTTAGATTTTGGTTGGTTATCTTTGAATGGAACTTTGATTTGATCAATTTCATCGTAAAGTACAATGCTCCAACATTATACGTCTATCGGGAAAACCATATTAAATGATACACTGCATTTTTAGAATTTTTGTACTTAATTTTTGGCAAAAATTTCCAAAATTAATTAATCGATTTTGCCGATTTTTGGAACATTAGGATGCATTGATCTTAGTACCTCTGTATTAATCCTAATTTCCCCGCTGCCATTTTGGGAAGTGAACATTTATGAATTGTAAAACCATTAGTATTCATATTGATATCAAACGTATTTAATAATAAATGCAATTCCTTGTTTTAATGCTACTAAATCTTCAAATCGTTTGTCAGAATAGGTTTTGGCAGGTTTTTAAATTTCGTTTTATAGTGAAACGATATTTCTAAGAGGAGTATTAGATTCAGAAACTCAATTTTTAAGAGTGGAAAGTGACTGAAAGTCTGTTCAATTACATCCTTTTGGAATAGAAGTAGTATTCTTTTGAAACTAAAAATTATTTGATTTATATCTGAAAAATTCTTGTCCTTATCTTGCAGTGATAAAACTATTTTTTTAAAATCTTCCATTGTTTCATTGAAAATCAGTAAGTAATAGATCCAGTTTTTGTCTTTTATTTGCCGATATGATTCTTTCCCCTCCCCCTTTTATCTATGATGATTTTTGCGTAGGTTTGCATAAAATTTATAATTTCAAGTAAACACACTGCTCAAAATTAAAGTTTTGGCAATAAGATGTTCCCGATAGGAATAGAATTTAGGATGCTTTAATATTTTCTCAAAAGACCAATCAGTCCTAAATTTCTGCGCACCATCGTTTTTGCTCCATCAGTAGCTACATTTATTAATTTATTTTTGGGAACATTTTTAAGGACGTCATCAAAAGCTTACTTTATATCTACGCCACGAGTAGTAATTTTACTATATACTACTCATAGCATAAGAAATAGTAAAAAAAAATTAATAAAAAATGAAATATAGATAAAATATTAAAAATAAAATGTAGTAATTATATAAAATATTAAAAATAAAATGTAGTAATTATATAAAATATTAAAAATAAAATGTAGTAATTATACAAAATATTAAAAATAAAATGTAGTAATTATATAAAATATTAAAAAAGTACTAAATACATTATTGAAAATAAAATATAAATATTGAAAATAAAGATAAAATATTAAAAATATTATTGAAAATAAAATATAAATATTTAAAATAAAGATAAAATATTAAAAATATTATTAAAAATAAAATATAGATATATGTAACACCCCTGAGACCTCTAGAGGTCTCAGGGGTGTTAAATTTGCCTCTACAGTTGAAAACATATACAACTTTCGATTTTCTACAAGTAATTTAAATTTAAATTAAGTAAAATGATATTTCTATTCATGCTTTACAAATGTATATAATGCTTCTAAAACATACAAAATACTTAAAATATATTGCTAATTTTTTTATCTTAATGAGTCACAAAAATAATAAGAAAACTTCTTTCAGATATTTTGAGTAAGTTCCAATACGCATAAGATATTTTCTACAGAATAAGGTCTAAGTATTTGCAAAAAAAGGATTTACAAAGTCAAATATACCCTCTTAAATGTGAGCCTTTTCAAAATGAAATATATCTTTAAAATGCATTTTTAAAAAAAATAAAATGTTTCAAAATTTTAAGTATGTAAAAAATTAAATATTGCCCAACTTTTTTAAATAATATATATATGACACGAAATTTAGGCTCAGTTTAAAGAGTTTATTATACTTATTATACATATAAACTTTTAAGTGCTTAAATATTATACTTTTTTGAGACAGAGAAATATTCTGCGCGTAAGTGAAAAAAACTCAAACTGAGAAAAGTGCATTTATTTAAAGTTATAAAATTCAATTACAAAATTAAATTTTGAAACTTAAGTATTAAAATGCTTCAGGATCATAAACTGTTCAAGTAAACACACTTGTTTTCCTCTTCCTCTAACTTCCTCTAAAGTTTTTCCTCTAACAACTCTCTTTTTTAGTTTTGCGCATTCGTTTGGCTTTGCGTGCCTCAAAAGATGATGCCAAATACCATTTTTTCGAAGTCTTGATTCTTCGTTTGTCACGTTCGGCCAGTGATAAGCAAATATTCTTATCCATTTTTAAGCCAAACTTTTCTATAACAGAAATAAGTATTTGGCGACCATCATTGAAAATGCTGGTGGCCAGATTTGTAGCAATCTCTGCAACTTGGAGACCAGAACCTATTGTCTTAGGGCAAAATTTCCATAATAATGAATTCATGCATTCATTTGGGCTCTACGTCATCCACTTAAGCATTTTCTCAGTAGTATTGTATGATATAAATCTGCGAACACTGGCTTTATAACATCGTGTACTTAGCAATGAGAGTTTTGGGGTTGTAGTTTGCCTGAGTATTGTTATTGATTCCAATGTTGTAACTACGCTATGTATCTGGAGTTGTTGGATAAAACCAATGAATGGGTTTATCTTTGGTGCAACATGAGTGAACCCCTCCACCAAATATATTTCCTTACACCTTTTACACTTGTTGAGTTGCCTTGAATTACATTCCTATAGTAATGGGTACGTTTATCTTTCAAACTATCAGTCTGCCTTTTACTGCCAATAGTTTTATAGTGAGATTTTGAATTAGATGATCATCCCCATACGGTTTGCTTTCAGAAAGGGCACTGAAAATTTTAGCATCACTGTCTCATATATCGTTGGAATATTTCAGATCGTGAAACTTTTCCGGAACAATTAAAAATTCTCAACATTCCATCTATCTCCATCTTACCCGCAGAGACAGAATAGTTTTTTCTGCATGAAATCCTATGGTCTTTCTGCTGTGTCTTGTATTTCAGACCAAATTTAACACCTTTGTATAGACCACATCCTTAACAAAAAGGCGACAGTACTTCTCGATCTAAGACTTTACATGTTTCTGCATCTATCAAAGAGCACACTCCAATTAATAACGAGTGTCCTCTCGTCTTCCAAGTCCCAGCACGCTGATTGTTAGGATGTTATTAGGAGACGAAGAATATTCTTCTTCCGCTACTCTTTTCATACTTGCTTCTGCTACTTCTTTCGTAAATAGCAAGAGTTTGTTGTTTATAGCATCATAAGCTTTTTGCTCAACATTACTAGGAAGATTCATCACTGTGCAGAATGTTTTTATGTCTTCTAAGCCTCTGCCAATACATCTCATTGCCAAAACAGATTTTCTATTTATTTCTGGAGCATTTTCTTTTATTTCCAGTCATTTCATGGTTTGTAAAAGAGCTGACAATCCCACAGTTCTTACAGTACATCTGAAAACAAGAAGGCAAGCCACGCCTTGATTACTCCCTTATTTTCATTGGTCCAGGGCACTTAGTGCAATTTGACACAGACAGAATAGAATTAAAACCCAACATGTGATTTAGTATTTTATATCCTTTAAAATGTTCACTTATTTTACCGCACAAAGATTATGTTCTAAAGAAGACTGAACACAAACTAATTTCATACCTGCTGGAAGCAGACTTTGTGTTTACATCATTTGTTGGTAAAACTTTCTCAAATGGTCAATTATTATTACCTTTTTTTAAGAAACTAATTCCCACAAAAATCTCCGTTTCCTTAGACGCTTTTTAGAAGGTCTTTTTGAAGTAGAATTATCCATTTCTGAAGTCAGTAATGGGCAAACAATAAACGAAATTGTGTTCAAACAACGTAGGAAAATTAGCAAATTGAAATAAAGCAAGTATAATCAATGTGCTGAGTTTCAAGCTTCCTTCTGCTAACTCTTAGCTTTTAAAATATTTTAATGAGGCTTACTTAGAAATATAAAATGATGAAATGTAAACCGAAACTACAATTTCCTCGGTGGGGTATCAATCCATTTAAACACTAATCGTACTAAAACACATATTGGAATTTTTCAAATAACTTTTGAAGTTTTTTTAGTATTGCCAAATGGATGGTATCGAAATGTTCAACTTGAAATGAAGAATAACGCATATTTTCTTTTCGTGAAATCAAAAAATGTGAAGTTTGACACCCCTGAAATTCCTTATTGGAACTAAATCTAATAATTCTTCTCACGTTATCTCATCTCCAAATACTATTTGAATAAAAACTGAATTTTGAAGGCGATCAGTGGCATCGGTTGATTCATGAAGCACTTAACTAAATGCTACACAATTATTTATATCCTCATGAAATTCAGATAAATAAAATCTGCAATTATTTCTGAGATTCAGCACTCAACTATATGTCGTGTAACTGGAATGTGGCTTATTAATTTTAAGAGATTGGTATTTTTGGGGTGCAATACCTTAACTGTGTTTCAATAATACTTTGTTTATTATAACCCCCATCAGTATATGGTCGTTTTCTTCGTGCTATGTTCCAAGCTATTCTAAAACTAACTTCTGTTATGGTTTTATTATTTTCAGTAACTTTCGACATGAAATTGATTTGATAGTTAATTGAAGTTTTGAACATTTGCACTTTTTTTTTAATTCGTTAAACAGGTTGTCCTCTTCCTATTCTTCCTTAAAATTTATTTTTTCGTTAGCCTATTTGCTCTTTCTTTTATTGCCAAGGGTTATTTTATGCTACAGTAGTAAATTAATAAATAATTAGTAAATTAATAAAGTAGTAAATTAAATACCATCGAAATAATATGCACTTTAAACTATTACAATTTTTATTCAAAAAGATGTTAGATAACTACAAATGTGAACGATACAAAAATGACCTGTAAACGCGGAGAAAGGCACAACAGAAATATGAACCGTTCTCTTCTTTATGATTATCTAATTACTACCCATAATTAATCAATGAATAGCTAATATTTGAATAAAAACAGTCTTAATATTGAAGTATTTAAATTTTTAAAAGTTTTACATTGAATTTTAGTGCTATTATATTATATTGCTAGAAATCTAAAATCTTGTTAATCTATGAACCCACTTAATTAACCGGTAACTTGTTAATTATGTAAATCCACATTATATTAACCGGTGGTTTAGTGGTCATGGCTTCGGACTCGTGGCCGGTGTTTTTTTTTTTTTTTTTGTGACGCGGGTTCGGGTATTGGCTACTAAAGAACCGCAGTGTAGCCGTAGCTGATACTCGAAAAATGTGTTGGGGCCCAAAGTCCTCCCGATAGTGTGGAAGTTGGGAGAGGGGGTGCCAGCTCATCCTCGTCACTTGACCGAGGCTCAAAATTATGAGGTCCGTAGTAGACCTCGTTTTACCTCTATAATGACGTTCAGAAAACCAAACCTACTTTACATTTTAATTCTGTATGAATAACTTAATTGTTTTACTTAAGATCTAAAATTTCTCTATATTTTAAAATAGTGAAAATTAGAATAATGCTGATTCTTAAATTAACCTAAATATAAGTGATTCTTCCTATATCAGGCTGTAATGACGCAGAATATAGTATGTTTTTAACAAAAATGCATCATTTCATTTAAGAGAGAATTGATACTTACGTTTTTTACACAGGAATACCTAGTCTTGATGATTTTCACGATTTATCTATTTAACAAAGAATAATGTTAAGATCATCTCTCTAGTTTCATTCCGAGCTCTTTTTAAAAGAATATCCGAAAAGCGGGAGTACGGGATATATTAATGAAGCCGGAAATAAGATAGACTTTAACATCACATTTTACTTTAAAAATTCCAGTACGCTTTATAAGCGTCGATGTGGTGAAATTTGAATATCTGGTCGTACGTTCGTAGGTTTTGTATTGTAGTAGTTGTTGGATATACTAAAATCTAAGTCTTAATTTTAGGAGAATACCCCCATTTGACGTTTTTTTTTTTTTTTTTAATTACGTTTAAAAAAAAACATTCAGTGTAAAAACAAATTTATACATTAGGCGAATTTTTAAACCGTGTTAATTCAAAATCGTGTAAATAGAAACCTTTGGGGGGGAAAAGTTTTGGTGTATTTTATTATTTCAATCGATTATTATCTTACCAATCATAAACGTAGACAAGTGAATACTCAGAAAATGTGCAAATGGATGCTCAGAAAATGTGCTACCCGATGTAGAACAAATCAATCTTAATTACTAATCCACAGGTACTTGTGTTATTAGTAAATCAATATCAGAAGATTATAAATTATGGTTAAATATGAGAAATACGAGCGAAAAAAAGTCGTTAAGTTAGCTGCAGTTACGAAATTATTTGACCGTAACATAGGAGGTTGAAACTGTAACGACCAGCCCCAACTATTTCAGATCATTATGATCAACGCCGTCTATTTCAGGGAGTACGAGAATTCGAAATGATGGTTGAATTTAATTTGGTTTTGGAGAAGAAGAAATATGGACTTGGAAGAGTTACTTTCTGAAATGAAATTATAGCAACTTGTAAATTGTGACAAATAGTAAATAACGGAGGAAGCTTTATGATTCACAGAAGTGTAAGCGAAGCTTACGAGCTAACCACTAATAAACTTTCCTGTTTGAGAATATTTTGTGTGCGTTTCTTTTAAAACTTATTTGAATAATGTGGTAAGTTTGTATTATTGAAAAATGTATAAAAATAAGTTTTGATTTAGTGAAGTGAAAGGAGAAAAGACAGAATCTGAATTAAATTAATGTAGAGCATCTTCAAAATAAATTAAAAGTTATTTAATTTTTTTTTATTTATCCAGTGAAAATCAATGGGAATCACGTTCACCAGATACCCTAGTGACCTGTTTATTTGTCTTGGATTTTACCATCTTTTGTGAACATGGGGGACCCAAACCCGGGATACCCTAGATTTCCTTCTATATTTTCAACCTTCTTTTTTGTCAACTAATTTTTACCTGATTTTCATTTTTCAAACGTTCAGACCGCAATTACACTTTATTCGGCGCAGTTTGGCCACATCTGGCTCTTGTGCCATTAAACATTAAAATCGCATCATACTTCATTGTTTTTGTTTAGATTTTGTATCATAGTCTCATATTCAAAATTTTGAACATGAGTTGTACTTCTATAGTTTTATTGCAAATGAATATTGTAACTAATACTATATAAGACCATGAATGATTAATTCAATAACAGGAAGGGGGAACTTCATACAACTTATTTTTACATAACTGATGAACGAAAACAAATCACGTAAGATTTTAATTAAATTTATCATTAATTATTCTATGTGAATTATTAATCATTGTAGAATTTTACTGCTTATGAGCGGTTACGTTTGCTTTTCTTAATTAATATTAAAAATTAAAATCGGATATTTTGAATTTTCTGACCAACTCCACAGATAACTTTTTAACATAATATGTGCTACAGTTTGAGGGCAATACATTTTACACATATTAGCTCATAATTATAATTAATACAAATAATATCTGTTGCCGTTGTATTTAGCAGAATACCAATCTAACAACAGTATTACTATAACAACAATAAACATGTTTTTTTGGTTCATTGGAGGGTTCCCTCCTCCTTATTATAACTAAACATTTGTTTACTCTATCTTTTATTTAAATAAGAAAACAAAAATAACTAAAAAGATACCGATTCCTTTAGAGCATTTGAAAGATCGAAAATAAATTTTCTAAATGTACAAATGATGTCTTAAATTCGAAAAAGCAAAGATGCATAATTTCTAATCGTAGAGTTCTTACAAATTTCGTCATTTGTCTAAAAAGCAATACGGAAAATAAAACTAATTGTTTTGATATTTGTCTACTATAAAAAATTATTGCGCTTTTTCATATTTCACTAACTTTTTGACCTATTTTAAGACGTTATTTGATTTAAGAGCCTCACCTTGCGTATAAACTGTATTTTATGTAAACTAACATTGTGAAATATATCATTGTATACTGAATACGAAATGATGAGATAGAGAAATTGGATGCTTTAAAATACTGAGATAAGATCGAAGGTTAGTATTACAAAAAGTGCGTATGATATTGGAGCAGGAAAGTTACGTAATCATTGGGAAGCTGATATTTGACACAGACTCTGTTTGTGAACATTATTATCGACTCAGATCTAATTTTGTGGTTATTGTGATAAGTTGAAATTTCAGAAATATTCTTGGGTACCAGTCGCGAGTTAGAAAACTATCCTCCTTCATAGTATAATGGTTGCCATTCTAATAATACAAATAAAACTATTTTAATTTTTTCTAATTATTTCTTTCTAGGATGAACATTCATTGAGTTTCAATGACTCAGACCTAAGTAGTGACGCAGAAGATCTCACAAGTGCACCCACCATTACTCACCCTGGATTCGGATCTGGAGTTGGAATGGAAATTGTGTATATTCAATTTTTTGACAGGCTTTGCAGAAATAAGAAACACGAAGGAAGGCTTATGTAACAACAAAATAGTAAGTCCATTGATTGTATAATTTGTAGAATCTAAACACGTATTTTGTTGAAAAAATTTTCGCGTATTTATTATATTCTTACACAATTACTGGTTGTTGTAGCAGAAAGGTCATGGCGTTTTTCTTATCTATGTATGAGTTCGAGCCCAGATTCCATTAAAAATCTCCATTAGTGATGTATGACTGAATCTATGACTAGACGATTTTTCACGAAAAATTCAAGATTTAAAAAAAATTGAATTTAACTCTGCAAGGTAAGGACAATAATAGTTCAAAATTAAATCAAGGGCATTTTTAGTCTTAAAAGAAAACTACAACTGTTCGAAAATGATGTAATAGACCAGACTTTCAGTCACCTTCCACTCTTGAAAATGCAATTTCAGAATCTGATATTTCTCCTGAGGTCATCATTTAACTCTAAAACGAAATAAAAAAAAACACCCTGCTGAATCATTTGAAAATTTTGTAGCATTAAAGCAAGGAATTGCATTTTTATTAAATCCATTTGATATCGATGAGAGTAACAATGGTTTTGCAATGGATAAATATTTACTATCTGAAATGGCAGCAGGAGAATTAGAATTCAGTGAGAGGCAAGAATATCAAGGTCTTCAA
>BMAW01007521.1:1540-11878 GCA_019974015.1 Nephila pilipes | reverse complement strand
ATTAAAGATTTTTCATACCATCGCCTGAAATGAATTTTGGAAGAAATTGTGTTTTACAATGAGTACAGTAAGGTCAAACCAAAAGCCTATTGATCATATTCGCAAACTCAACGACGACGTTGTTTTTGTCGAGTTGCGAGTTTGAGGTTTCATCCAGTAAAACACGTGTAATGGGTCTAGTGCAACTTAAATTTCCCCCAAATTTAAGAAGTTGTATTAGCATGGCGTGGAGCTTAGAAAGTTTTTTATTATTATTATTATTATCGTCACATTAGAAGAAACATGAGGGCTTTAGGCGAAGGACTTCGTAATTTTCAACCACGGTCAAGTGACGAGGACGACACCTGATCTGGTACCCTCTCTCCTAATATCCCCACCACACTAATGGGAAAACTTGGGATCCCGACAGATTTAACGTACATCAGCCCCGGCTACACGGCGGGTCTTTGGTAGCCAAGAATCGAATCCACGACTGAACAAAAACCGCAGGCTCCAAATCCGAAACCTTGACCACTATGCTACCACGGCCTGGTACTTTGAGAGAGCCGAAACCTCAGGAGTTATCCTCTTCTATGAGGATATTAATTACGAGATTAATCACTAATATATTTGAGTTGCTTCTTGGTTCGGAACTTCATTGTAACATTTATGTCATACTGAGATGCACAGCGAGAGCTATTGGTGAAGGGTCTCGTAAAATTTAATCTCAGTCAACTGAGAATAACACGTAAAATAATAACCTCCCTAAATAAATTTACTAAAGTATCTCCAAGCAAGGAAAAATTCACTGTCATGGTAACCTAGTTTTCATGTTTGCGAAATGAGTTTACGTCCAGCTGTGGGTCTGAGCCCTGGTGCTAATAACTATTCCATGTGCAGCAAAAGTTGATGACTTATACATATGTCTGAGATTTCAAACTATATCCTTGGCGTAATGTGGAAATTTGGAAAGGTAGTGGTCTGAATAATTAGTTTAATTTTTATTAACATCACTTTAGAAGCAACACGAGGGCTATTGGCGACGGACCTCGTAATTTTGAACCACGGTCAAGTGACGAGTACGACACCTGAGCTGGCACCCCCTCTCCTAACATCCACACCACGCCAACGGGAGGACTTTGGACCCCGAACAGATTTAACGTGCATAAGCCCCGGCTACACGGCGGGTCTTTGGCGGCCAAGGATCGAACCCACGACTGAACGAAAACCGCCGGTCGCTAGTCCACGACCTTGACCACTAGGCTACCGCGGCCCTATCCTAGGAGGGCGTCACCCGTGTTTACCAAAGACAGTAAACCCCATGGGACCACACCAGCTTGAAGACATGAGGCCCCGAACAGATTTAACAAGTATCAGCCCCGGATACACAGCGGGTCTTTGGCGGCCATCTCGCGACTGAAAGAATACCATTGGCTGCTAGTCCAAGACCTTGACCACTAGACTACTGCGGCCCAGTCTTCTGATTAAATGTGGTCTTGACTCATTCATTGGATCAAGGTTCAGAATCACGACTTACGTCACCAATAGCTCTCGTTTTGTATTTCAGCGCAGCGTTAAAATGCAATCAAGTTTCATTAAATAATTTTATACCTTAATTTGTATGTACAGAGTCTGAAAAAAAAAGCATTGCTTAAAGAATAATATAATTTATTAACAGTCCATTACAATTCTCTCCTAAAATACGTCGTCACATGAAATTAAAAGTAAACCATTTCAAATACATTTTAATTCATGTTTTTTTACAACTCCGAGCACATCAAATAACTGATAAATTAAAGTCTTCATTATCATCAGATACAGTAGCCCATTTCATTACAATTCTAAAAACAAACTCTCCAGCTTCTCTAATATGATATACAAAGGCGCTCATAATGTCGTATTTGTAGCAGAGTGACACACCAAGAGCTATGCATACGAAGCCTATCAATAATAACAATTGATCAACAGTAAATGTGTTATGATCTCCTATAAAACAATAGAAGACACCTAGCAGGAAAAGCATGGCACAGAAGAATTTGAAAAAGAATCTCAGCATGCTCTATTTGTGCTCACTTACCTGCAAGAAAAATATTACAAAAGTTAAAAATGGGTCTAATAAAATATTTACTGAACTAGATTCAAAAAGAAAAAACTGTAAGACTTCTTAAATAAATTAGTTACATTTTTTAGGATTAAGTTCGTGCAACCGTGCCAAAACAGGCAATTTCAAATTTCTAATCTATCGTACAGAATATTGAAGCCGTAAATAATAATGAATCCTTTTTCTATACTGCGGGTAATCGAGCCTTGACTACAACCCCTTGATGCCCCATGGGAGGGAGGCTGATGCACATTAAATCCAGTTAAAGTCCCGTGAGTGAGTGAGTGAATGTAAAGTATATTGGCGCAAGAGCCAGATATGGCTATGCTGCGCCAAACAAGATTAAACTGTGGTCTAGACGTGAAGTTGAAAAATAGATAAGTGGTTGACAAGAAGGAGGGTCGAAAATAGAGAAGGATCGCTAGGGTATCCCGGACCAGTGAAAGTCGCATGCAATGCCTTTGGTGTGGTATGGAAATATGAAGGAAGTGCCTCATCATAGGTCACCCTAATCACTTGAACTAGCCTCAAAAATCACCAAGACCCTATCCAATAGCCAATGTATTACTACTTATTGCGAAATTAATAAGAAAACTCACTCAAACTCTGTTTCTCAATAGTAAAATATCAATTTCATATGCCTCTGACACGAAGGCTACTGATACACTCCAAGACACGTAACCATTGTCTTGTTAAAGTTTTATTTGTTAAGGATACATATCTAAAAACTTTAAACTGCCTTTAGGTGACTGGTTAAGGAATTTGATATTTATTCTTAAGAAACTAGAATGATGATACCAGATATATCATCTTATTCCAATGTACAGACAGAAATATCAATCGTTTCCATATTTAATACTTTTCATTCCGAAATTTAGAAAATATCTTATAACCCAAAATATCGTAAATGCTGGATTACAAGCCTCAATTCCATTGAATACATAAAAGACAATTTAAAACGCTGCAAAAGGGATCCTGTTATTGAATTATTGGTAATTTTTGGCAAAACTGGATATTTTTTACGAATATTTAAGCAGTACCAGACTTCAAGCTATGAAAATTAATACACTTCCAATAACTCAGTTTCCAAATGTTGCTCCTAAAGTGTGAAGAAACTTTCCAAGAAAAAAAAGCATGCACACATTTAATTAAAAATGCCAATATTCCACTACAAGGCACGTTAGTAAATTGTTCCATCTAGCACAAATGTTTACACTAAAGCAACTCATGGGCGGACCTCATAATTTTGAACCTCAGTCAAATGACAAGGACGACACCTGACCTGGCCCCCCTCTCCCAACGGGTACTTTCGGCCCCAACAGATTTAATGTGCATCAGATCCGGCTACACGGCAGGTTTTTGGTGGCGAATGATCGAACCCTCAAATGAAGGAAAAACACGGCCAAGAATCCGCAACAATGACCACATGGCTACCGTGGACCCCTTGAGATTTAGCACATTGACTTTCTGATTAAATCTTGAATTTAAACGTATACTTTGGAAAATTTTAATACTTTCGATAAAATGTATTTACAAATCGATAAATAATATTTAATCAATGGCGCATCTTGCTAGATCAAATTAAAGTGTATGAATATTTTAGTTTTCTGCACATTTCTAACATTTTCGGTAGGACAAGCTCAAATATTTCAGACAAACGATGGATAAAAGAAGAAAACTTACCGTAATTTAGTTTTAAGTTTTCTGTGGGAATTGTTATTCTGGGGTAATCTTCGACTGTGGTAAAATGGGAATTTTAACGATTTTAAACTTTTCTTATAACAGTTATATTAAGATTTTATTTTACTTTATTTCGAAAATTGCCATAAGCTAATGTTAGCAATATTAGAAATCTTCAAGATGCAAAAGAAATTACGGTTAAACAAATTTTAAATTTAAATTGCTTTTGGTGAATTCCCAATTTTTAATGTGCAAGTTTGGAGAAAGATGCCTGCTTATATTTAAAACTCATTTGAAAAAAAAAAATTTATGATTACGAGATTCGCTACCAATAGATGCCGATTTGATTCAATGTGCCCATTTATATTCAGTCCAGTGAAAATAGAGTTATGAGATTCACTTATCGTTTTAGAAAAACGTTGAATCTGCAGTTCTTTTATAAACATCCTACTAGGAGATACAGGAGTGTTATTTGGCATTGGACATCGTAATTTTCATTATCGGTTGAGTGATAAATACGACATTTAAGCTGGCAGGAACATCTAACTTCTACACTACGCGATTTTGTTTAGTTTTTATTAATGTCGCACAAGTAGCAACACGAGGGCTATTGGCGATGGTCCTCGTGATTTTGACCGCAATCATCTGACGAGGATGACACCTGAGCTGGCACGCGATCTCCTAACATCCACACCAACTAGAGGACTTTATGTCCCAGTGGATTTAACGTGCATCATTTCCGGCTACACGGCGGGTCTATGGCGGTCAAGGATTGAACCCGCGATTGAACGAAAACCACCGGCCACGAAACTTGAACCTTGATCACTAAGCTACCACGGCCTCTACATTACATGAATGGGAGGTCTTTGAGCATCGATGGATTAAACATGTATAATCCCGGCTAAATGGGCGTATTTCGTGGAACCAAAGCTCGAACCCTCGATTAGATGAAAACCGCCATTGACCAGTCCCAGACCATGAACACTAGGCTATTGCAGCAATGGGATTAGTTTATTAATTACTTATCAACAATACGAGTGCTAAAGTTGATCATAATCGTGAGCCTTGGTCTAGTGATCTGGTTGTATCCTGAAACAAAATTCAACTTTCCAAAATTCGGCAATTTCCTTAGGAGAAGATTTTGATTACGAATGCTTATTAACATCACACCAAGAAAAGCAACACTACGGCTGTGTGCGTTTGGGATGAAAAAGAACCTCTCTTCATTCAAAGCGTTTAATTCTCTCATAAAAGTTGATGTTTAGTGGTATCGTGAGTCAAACGAACCAATGACTCTAAGGACATTAAAAATGATGGTAATTGTGCTATCGAGGCAGTGCAGTGGAGAACATCTGAAATGAATATTTATTCTACCAACCTATGCCAGACCACATGCATACTTTCAGCTCAATTCAATTTTGTATGCATTTACTCTAATAACAATTACTTCAATATTTAGAACAAATAGGAATATAATATTTAGCTATATATGGGCATAGCTAGGCCACGAGCTCTACTGCGAAATATTGTCTGATAAAGAAAAATCTTTGAAATAATTAACACGATAGATATTTTGTAATTGACACGATTAATAAAAATTAGTCTGTCATCTACGATAACAAGCTTACCAAAGTATCACCAAACAAAGAAAAATTTATGGTTTTTTGTAGCCTAGTGGTCATGATTGCTGACGGTGTTTTTGTCAAAAAGAGAGCGAGCTCTACTACTGCTAAAGTCCCGAAGTGTAGGGAGGGTGAAGCAGTTAAAGTGTGGTTGAGGTTTCACGTTATCCTGTTGGCGCTTTGTAGAAGGTAGAGGGAGACGCCCGCTCCCTCTACACTGGAAGGAGGATCTTGGTCATAGTGTTGAATATCGGTGCGACGTTAATGTGTAATCACAAGTAAATCAACAAATGTTTTTACATTTAATCTAATTTATGTGGGCGAAGTTTAAGAAATCATTGCCTAAGAATATAAATTTTTATTAAAAATTCAATACATTTCTCCTGTAAAAAAGCGTCGACATAGGAAATAAAATATAAACTAAGTAAAATTCATCTTATTTCATGTTGCAGGATACATATCCGAACTTTACAAATGCCTGGTACATCAGCTTCAATAAGATCACGTATTTTACAATATCTCATCAACTTGGAGCCAGTCTCCTAACAAAGTTCCATAATTAAACGCGGCGCATAGAATACGGTATAGATACCACAGAGACAAAATGAGAACAGAAAGAGAGCCTGTTAAAAGCATATCTAAAACTCTCTCAGCTAGAATAACAATACGCATTTCTATGGTACCGGGCATGACACATAGTAATAAAAACAGTACTAAAAACACAATGCAGAAGATATACTCCAGCATGATCTCTTTGTGCACAGTTACCTGCAAGGAAATTTTACACAGTTAAATATTTTTGTTCTTAAGTATTTACTAAACTGCAGATACAGGAAAGATACAAGCTTTCTTTATAAATTGATTACGTTTTGGTTGCATTAAATTCGTATCACTAACAGCTACTAAAACATATTTACGATAATGCTATAAATAATGAAGCTCTTGCTGGTGATGAACCATTCTTCAGACTACGGATAATCAGTGTATCCGATACATTTTAGATACACATTTTTTAAATTTCTAGATAATGGCTACTTCACAGTGCTTGGATCAGTATCTTTTAATACGTAGGTGACCACGGCAGCCAATTGATCATGGTCGGTGGCTCGCAGTTGACGAAGTTCTCGACGGAAAGATGTGACAACTTGTAGTTTCAAAGTGCGTAATTAAAAATCACTCACTGACACTTTCTTTTGAAATTCCTGCTGCAACTACGTACGTAAACGCTACGAAGACCACTAATACACTTCTAGCAATGCGACGGTTGCCGTAGGAAGGTTTTGTTTGGAAACTCGCCACGGGGAACGAACGACGGAGGTTACAAACAATTAAATATCAAGCTTCAGGAACTAGGAATACAGCACATATATTTGATACACTAATAGAAACGTCAGGTGTTTTCATAATTGATGTCTTAATTGTAAAATCTAGAATTTAGCTTACAATTAAAAATCTCAATTTAAAGGTAAGAAATTAATTCCAATGTATTAATTAATGTAAGCCAATTCTCTTGTAAAGGGATAATGAAAGTATTGTAAAAATTATTCACATTCTGATATTTTTTTACAAATAAACGATCTGTTTTAGTTATCTCAGCCCTACAAAGTTAACATTTGAAATTTCAATGCATTCAGTTTTTAAATGTGACTTTTAAAGTTACAAAAAGAAACTACGGAAGAGAAAAAAAGAAATATGTACATACTTATTTAAAAACACTAATATTCCACTAAAGGGCTCGCGTCAGTAAATTGTTCTACCTACAACAATTATATTACAACATTAACGCATCTTATATATTCACCTAAATCATCACGAAATGTAACACGCATGTGCGGATAGGTGGCAAACACATTAACAGTTAATACAACCCACCATTATGATATCACTGTAGAGTCGGAACTAATGCGCGTTAAATCTGTTATGGCCCAATATTCGCTGTTTGCTAGTGTGGAAGTTAAGAGAAAGGATGCCAACTCAGGTGTCGTCCTCGTCACTTGACAAATTTATGAGGTCCGTCTCTAATAGTCCTTGTGTTTCTTCCAGTTTGACGTTACTAAAATAACTACAAACCAACTATGTTGCTAATAAAGGCATGTTGTTTAGTGCGGCTAGGGCAAATTTAATTTCTGAAAGCTAAGTGAGATTTTGTTGGCATGGTGAAGAGTATAGAGAGAAAGGTGCTGTCTGAGATGTCGTTCTCGTCAAAGCGGATCATAAATTAGAAGTCCATCCCCAAAAATCTTCATGATGCTTCTTTCGTAATGATTTGAGTGTTTTATTAATATCATTCTCATTAGCAACATGAGGACTAATACAGACGGACAATTGTAATTTTGAATCTCGCTCAAATGATGTATGTGATAGTGAAGTTTATTGGCTCAGGACCTAGATGTGGCCATTTTGCACCAAATAAGGTAAAACTCTGATCTATATGTTACACACTGAAAAAAAGTTATTGTTCGACAAGGAGGGTTAAAAATAAAGATTGAGTGAAAGTGAAGTTTACGGGCACATGAACCAGATGTGGCCATGCTGCGATAAACAAGATATAACTGTGATTTAGACGTGTGAAAAAAATTTAAAAAGTAGAAAAAATAGTTCGCAAAAAAAAGGTGGCTGCGGTAGCCTAGTGGTCATGGATTAGGACTCATACCCGGAGGTTTACGTGCAGTCCCGGATTCAATCCATGACCATTAAAGACCCACCGTGTAGCCGGGCCTGATGCACTTTAAATCTGTTCGGGACTTCAAAACCTCCGATTGGCATAGTGAGGATGTTAAGAGAGGGGAGTGCAAGCTAAAGTGTCGTCTTCGTCACTTGATCATGGTTCAAAGTTACGAGGTCTGTCGCCAATAGCTCTCGTGTGGCTACTAGCGCTACGTTATTAAAAATTACATTAAAACTTAAAAATAGACAAGAATAAGTGTCGAAAATAGAGAAGGATCCCTACGGTAATCCGGTGGCGTGTCACACGTGTTTCCAGAAGACAATAAAATCCATGGAAAAGAAAAAATAACTAGGGTACATTGAGATTATTAAGCAAACATTTACAGTCAAACTTCTCCGCTATGTAGCTAGAAATATCACCTTCACGATTCGTGTATTGTATATTCAGCATAAAATTTTTAAGTTACACCTAAGGATCTCCTGTTACTTTGAAAAACCAACCGTATAGTATATACGTAATTAAATACAAACTATCAGAAATTTTGGATGCAGCAGGGTCTCTTACGAAGTGTCAGTAATTTTAAAACTCACCTGAAAGTGTTTCGTTTGAATTAAAATTCGGTTAAAGATATATTGCAATTAGATGTCACATCTTTGTTAGAAAGCTTAGTAAATTCTGGAAGTACGAAGTGTTCTTACACATGTGTGTAAAATAGATGAAAAAAAATGTGCAATTAATTTCAAAACTTTCAATGGACCCAGCGGAAACCGAATCTTCCTTAGATTCTCGCGATAATAATTTTTCAGGCAGAAACAAAGAATTTGAATTTGAAAAAGTTTACTCTTATCACACCACTTATGGAAATTAACATGGCGTATGGTAATTTCTCAGTAAATAATTTTTATTTCATTAAATAGCTGATAAAACGCGAATCCCTTCGAGTAAAGAAACCAGAATAGAATTTCAACTCCCTTCTGGCAGAACTCGGTATCTGTACACGAATGTCTTAAGACCGCATTACAACAAGAGTTTTTAATCAGTTGTAGCATTCGAACTCTAAACCTGCTCCACAGATTCCGATGTTTAACCAAATGCAGCCAATTTGTTGAAAAAATTATCTTTGAGGATCAGTGATTTTACTTTTTCGACAACCCATGTTGTTACGCGCTTTTTCTTAACATTATAATCCTTTGATGGAACACTTAGTTGAAAAAGAACAAATAAAGTTGGCTAAAGTGGAATCAATGACACATCAAACTAGAGAAAATCTTGTGTTACTGGTGTTTTAGATACAGTGGCACAAACAATTGAGGATACACCTTACTTTTACTTGATAAATCTAACTTTCAATCAAAATAACACCTTAACCAGAAGTGCAAACGAATTTTTATTCTTAGACATAACAAAAGGTTTAATTAACAGTAAAAATAAAGAAAAATCAACCACAAAATTCTAAAATAAAACTTTTTAGAGGCATTTCAAATAAACATAAGCAGATTTTTACCTCAAAAAATTGAGGATACACAAATGAAATTTTTCTTTAACTACCACTTGATTTCTTTTTGCTTGCTACTAATAATCTAAGTTTGGGAAATTTTATCCTAAATTTTTTCAACTGTTATTTCGATCTTTTGAAGTTGGTTATGAGAATATAAAGCTGTAATTTTAAATGGAAAATGGCTCCTCGGAAAGAGACTAGTATTGATGTAAGAAAATTTATATTAAGGTTATTAAAGAAGGGAAAATCTTATCGTGAAATAGCTGAAATTGTCGGTAGAAGTCACTCATGTGTCCAGAAAATCATTGGGAAATTTAAACGCGATGGATTAATTCAAAATAAGAGTGGAAGAGGAAGGAAAAGTATTCCGAGTGATGTAGCTAAAAGGAAAATTTTAAAAGATATCAAGATTAATCCTAAACTGAGTGCAGTCAAACTAGCTGCAGAAACTTCTCGAATAATCTGCAGAAGTGTAAGTGCTGAAACTGTGAGAAATGTGATTAGACATGCTGGATATAGCAGTCGAGTAGCTAGAAAGAAACCTTTCATAAGCTTACAAAATCAGAAAAAGCGTTTGGAGTTTGCAAAAACTCATCAGTTGAAGACAGAAAACTTTTGGAAGAAAGTTATATTTAGTGATGAAAGTAAATTCAACATTTTTGGAAGCGATGGTCGTCACACCATTTGGAGAAAGCCGAACACCGCTTTGGATCCAAAAAATTTACGTCCTACAGTTAAACATTGTGGTGGCTCCGTCATGGTTTGGGGTTGTATGGTTGCAAATGGGGTA
>BMAW01007505.1:0-24107 GCA_019974015.1 Nephila pilipes | reverse complement strand
ATATAAATATTCTTTTCATGTAATTAATTTATGGCATGCATTTCCATGTGCACATGACCCGGATCTAGGAAAGTTTCCAAAAAATTTAGTCGCTTTTGAAGACATAAAGATATGAACAAGCATTTTCATTAATGAAATTGATTAAAAGTAAAGCAAGGTCGTAGACAACTTACGAGCATTAAATTTAAAAGGCCCTCTGATGCTTTTAATAACACACTTAACATTAAAAGACAAGCGAAATCGAAACAGGCTATTAAGTTTCATTAATGCTTAGTAATCTTAATCATCTGTAATAGCTATTGCCTTGCAAACAATAATAATAAATCGTTTTAAACTTTAATTTTATCTATAAGCATACTTCTGTTAAAAAGGTTATTAATCAAATGTTAGTTCCAGGACTCCTTCTAGGAAGCAAACAGGCTAATCCAAGTTCCTAACTGATCTCTTACAACTGGGCCAACAACTGCCGTCTACAAACGAAACACTCTAGAAGCTGTAGCCCAGTGCGTACCTATACTCTTTTTATACAAAAGATCATTCCTGACTATCCCACCACTTAACTGGCTTAAATTAACTTAATTACGTGATAAACTTATTCCTTATCTTCCCCTAAGCGAATCATATTCACGCCCTTATCTTTATTTACCAAGTCCTAGCTATGCACGTAAGACGGTACAGTAGATACTCGAGTTACAATCTGAACTAGCCTTTCATGAAAGTGACGCATGGGATATAAGAGGTTAGCTATCTCTATCTAATCAATCCTAGTGTCGTATGCGGCCGGGCAGTTATGTGTTGAAACAAGGACTCCTGAAAAGGAATGAGAGTATATGTTCAGAGATTATCATGTATATACTCCCAGGATGTCATTGTTTCATGAACCAATACTAGAGAGGATATGGCTAATCAGACCACATTGCTTGCAGTTTGGATACAGTGTCGCTCAAACAGGTCTGAATTATAGAGTTTCTTCACACTCCATAATCTACCATAATTTACCTTCAAACAAAGCGTGACTCCTCATTGAACATCTTCCATAGTTTCCCATGTTCCTCTACCTTGGCATATTTACGAGCTGATTCACCAATGTTCTGGTACTAAAGGCACATTTCGTATCCAGTCTGTCAAACAAGAGCTATATAGTCTTGTGAGAGATACCCCTTTCTATGAAGTTTATTTAAGTGCAATTCACTTTTCCCGATATGTCTACAGACGTTTGTACATTCAGAAAATTTAAAGATATAGCACCAAAGAGGATCTTCTGATTGAAATGAAATTTAATACACATAATAATATAGATAAGACATTCACTTGATTCCAAATTCAAGAACATTAAATAAATACAATGTGTTTAAGTATACAAATTCATTATAACTTCAATAGCATTTAAGACCATCTCCTGACGCAATACAAGCTGCAACACGTTCCAATTTTCATTTGATAAGACGTCGAATGTTCTCCTGATGCAGATACACCCAGAAATCTTTAACAGCTACCTTCAGATAAAATATAGAGTGACACATTGGCAACTGAATATTATGTTAAAAAGTCTTGAATACTTGAGCTGTTATGGACCAGGATTATCTTGATGGAAAATTGCCCCAGACGACCATTTAACTAAGTTCTTATGTGTGAACTGAAGAACGTCATCAACAAAATACTAACCCGTTACAGTTCCGTGTATCGTAATGAGAATGGAGCAGCTATCATTGGCCAAGGCACCCCGCACACCATTGCACCTGCTGTTCAGGTTGTGCGTTCAATACACACAATTTGTTGTATTGTACTGGTATTGATTATATTAATGTTATTGCACAGTTGGTGGTATTATACTGCTTACCTAGGTGTATTCACAACCATACGAGGATATTATCTGTCCCAAAATGACCTAGAATTTCCGTTTAATACCATTCTAATCTGTTGCATTCCACGTCTCTCTTTCTTAGCTGATCTACAGAAGGACTCCCCAATGATTCGATGATAAACTTAGTACACGAAAAAATGGCTTGGATTGCAGATACGATTCAGCAAGTCGTATGGAAATGGTTTTTAGAACATTTGGCACCCTACATCTTATTGTCATGGAACAAGAAACTATAGGATCCACAAGCGCTTACGGCACGGTCCTTTCACCTTGGCATCTTTCTTTACACACCAAATCTGGTTCTCCGCATGTGGATACTATCTCGTGTCCACGTTTCCCAAAACGTTTGACGTTCTATTCCTAACAATCAACGTGGGGATCAGCACTGCGTATCGACTAGCTTGTAGATTTTGTATCGATGATCAGGTTCCTCTCAAATTCAATTAATTTTGTGATATGACTTACCCACACACCTACCTCATATCCTTCGTTTAAGTCCTCCTATAGTAGGAATACGCGGAACTTTTTATTTAGTGACGTTTTATATGGGAACCACTTTCTGAATGTAGTGAATGTACAGGGGAGCATATGCATTGTCGGAAAAAAACTGGATCATTTTCATATCAAACGTCATTAAAGTACTCTGCAAAGTATCTTGACTGTAGTTAGCTTCCTTCTTAATACGCTATTTTCGATGTTCCTGAGTGTATTTAGTGATGTATGCATTTCTGCTTTCTGACGAGACGGAAGTAATAAGGTTTTTATCGAAATTCTCTACTGCATTCAAACGAACGGATTGGTCCTGCTCTAAATAGGGCAATGCACATTCAAACATGGTCAAATATCATATAATGGTTACAGCATCATTCATATGAACATGATACAATACATTCACAATGCTATACAACACATTATGAACAGCAGAATACAAGTACACGAATAATCTAAATCTCGATACTGGTCTACAGAATGTACGATGTGCGTTATACACATCATATTTCTGAAACTTCGTGAAGTTCATACCCGAACGTATTTCTTAAGCCTTTTTCTGTTGTGTACCATTCATTGATTAAACTCTTTTATCAGTAAGTTCAGTACTTTAATGTACATGAATTTCAGATTAAGGGGTCTCAGGACTCTTAACGCTTGTCCGTGTATCGAAAAAAATATCATTTTTCAAAACAATATAATTTACCAATGAAAAAAAAGCAGACAATTGAAACTTTTACCACATAATATTCATATCTATTTACACTTTGTCTCATATTTTCATGAGATTTGAAGAAATATTTAAAAAGTTATAATGAAAAATAAATTAGACATTTTTCAAAATTAAGGAAATCTATATTTTGCTGCGCGCAGGATTCTGAAGAATATTATTGATTAAAATTTACAAAAGTGATGTTATCTAGTAAAAAAAAGTTCAATTTTAAAGTTATACACACTTTTAGAGAAACTTAGAGAGAAAAAAATTTTAATACAATTATTAAAAAAATTATGAAATTTTAAGATAAAATCCAACTAAAATTCATATAAAAGATTTTCTGTTAATAATTTGTATAAAAATTGATCTATAAGTCATAAAGAAACCTTTTTTGAACATGTATATGAAATTTCCCTCTGATATCTTAAATAGTTTCTGAGAAATCCTGCACGCTACTTAAAAATTTTTGTTTTGAGGAAAATGAAGTTAAAGTTGAAAAATAATAAAAAAAGAATTCACATAAAATAACATACACTAAAAAGCCCCAGGATCATAAGTACTTCCCTCAGTAATCTTATGGTGTTCCATTTCTTTAGCTTTTTTAATTTTTTTAACCTTACGAGCTTCAAAGGAAGCTTCAGTTGCTCGCTTCTTGGCAGTTGAAACGCGCACTTTGTTGACACTTACACATTTATAAATGTATTTCCTGTGAATTTTCAAGCCTAAAGCAAGCATCAAATCAGCTTGACTTTTACGTCCATCATTGTATTCACATACAGATATGAAAGTGGCTATTTTAGCAACTGTTAGGCCTGACCCAATTACTTTTGGGCTATATTTCCAAATCAGCGAGTTCAGTGACTCATTTGCATTTTGGGTTTTACCACCTAAACATCTTCGCAGCAGCTTCAAATGCGATAAATCCTTAAAAACAGGTTTAATTGATTCTGAAACTGCTTTTGGTAAGGTGTTCTTTTGTTTATATTCCTGAGCTTTGCTGTTAAACTCCGAAACATTATATTTACACCAACTATCGCTGCCTTTAGGGCAGAACCAATGCTTCGGCTCATCATCTGTACTAGCTGTATGAGCCCATACAGCCCAGATAGCTTGCCTCATCTCGCCGACATTTTGAGCATTGGCACGGATTGCATTACCATAGTAGATTGTCAATTTATTTATGACAGCATCCATTAGGCGACCCTTTCCACCAATTGTTTTCCCATCAGACAGCTTCTTTTTCCCCATTGAGGCTTTCAATTTCCTCATGTGGCTGCCCATTCACTTTTGAACGTGTCCAACGCTATCAATTTTATCAATTGTGATGCTGTCACCATATGGCCTTTTTTCAAAAATAGACAAAAATGTTTCTGAATCTCCATCACCGATGTACTGTTGATATATTAAGCCATGTTTGCGTTCAGATCTGAGAAAAATTCTTTGCATTCCACTGACTTCCATTTGTCTAGCAGATCCGTAGTGCTTTTTTTTACAAAAATACTGGTGTTTAGCCAAATAAGAACTATATTTGGGCCCGAACTTTGGCCCCTTGTATGAGTTGCACCCTTTGCAATGCGAAGACATGATTTCAATATCGAGGACTTTCCCACAATCAGCTCCAATCAGAGTTCACACCCCGATAAGAGACGTATGACCTGGTGTCTTCCATGTCCCATCACCACTAACTGCAATAGAATTTGCAGTGCCATCAATAATTTTTTCTTCTTTCGCAGCTTTTATCATTGATACATTTGCAAGAGCCTCCTCGCATCTGCTATCTTTTTATTTATTACGTCATATGCCTTCTGAGACACTGGCTTTGGCAAACACATAATGGAGCAAAATGTCTCGAGTGATGATAATCCTTGGCCTATATATCTCATCGCTAATACAGACCGTCTATTAATTTCAGGTATATTTTTTTTGTCACCAATCAATTCACAGGAATTGAGTTTCTGTTGAACTCCACATGTTTTGCAACTTATTGGGAAAGTTGATGACAATCCTATAGTGGATTTTTCACTCAATTTTATTTCCCCTTGGCACACAGTGCAATGCATATATTTTTCTAATTCTGAGAACATTAAATTAATATCTATTAATCTATATCCCAGAAATCTGTGACAAACATCTTTTTCTAAAGATTGCGAAACACTATGTGCACAAGGTAACTTTTTAGCAGATGTACTTTTGTTTGGCGCTATATCTTCAAACACAATTCTGCCAAATTCAGACTTCGATTTCTTCATGTATTTATTACCTTGAAATCTTTTCTTTTTTGGTCTCTGTCCAGACGATAGTTTTTTCACAAGATTATCCATATCAAAACACTTATTGCGATAGAGATCTAATCACGAATAAATTTGACAGCGAAAGTAAGCGAAAGTAAATAAACAAACTCAGAAAAAGCAAAGTTAAAAGTTGAGTTGCTACACTCCTACTTATTCACAAATTTATTTTGATATTAAATATGACTCTTCTTCTAAAACTATTCAGCAAGAGAGAATAATGCTTAGAAAATTCTGACAGTTGTCAAAAGTGGGCGTGGCAGTGGCTTGTTTTGGTTTACTTTCACCAGGATGGTTTAGTTTTTTCTCGATAACTCTGGAAGTTTTCGAAGTATCGTTATAATTTTGGTACCAAAATGTTCAGAACAAATGAAGCTCTAACATATAGTTTTTTCAAAAAATCAAAAATTTTGAGGTTTAAGGGTCCTGAGACCCCTTAATGATTCGCATATCAAATGGAAGATTCAAAAAATTAAATCTTGATATATAATGAAATTTTAAACCTATTTCTACAGGTAATAAAAACAAAATATCATATTTTATAGAAATAATGCTATTAATAAAAATTATATCCTATATTTTAAAGTGTATAGATAACTTAACTGATCATTTCTTAAAGGAAAATTAGTGAGGAGTTAATATTGTACACTAAAATCGAATTGGTCAATAGTACTGTACAGAGGTGGGGATCATAAAGAAATAATTATTTTTGAAATTTGAGATTGAAACTCATTTTAAAGGATTAAGTTAATTTAATACAATTAACAGAGGGAAGTATTTGATAGAGAATCAGAAAATGTTCAACTTGCGGACGCTTCTTGTAAGAATATTTGTTTCTTTTATAGTATTTTCAATCAAAGCAATCTTTTTTTTACTCTGGTATTGATTCAAATTAACTTACCTCTTACATCTATTCCACCAACATCGATATAACGAAGAACAAATCCTTCTTTATCAAATCCAAAAAAAGATGTAGGGGTATATATGTTTAACACCTGGATGGAAGACAACGAGAATTAACAAGAAAATATTTAAAATTAAATTCTTCATTAAAAATCTTTTCTTTTTATAAAATACTTGAGTTTATAAAATTGAATTTAACATAATTTTCTTTATTGACGTTTCATTTAGGAATATTCTCCATATAAGCATCATTTGAAATTTCAACAACCACTTTCTTAACAAGGTTTTATGAGACAAATTTTTTCCTCATTATTATATTCTTGACATAGAAAAAATTAACAGTCGCAAGAGAACAAAAAAATGCAATAGAATATTTGAATAACATAGAATGTATTTCCAGTATCACTTGAAATTTTAGACTAAACAATTATTAATCATATACTCTAGAAACTCCAATTTTGAAAACAAATTAAAATAAAAAAAACATGTCGTAATTCATTCTGCTTTAATCCCCCGAAAGAATCAACTGTTAAATCAAGGAAATTGAGAGAACATGCAACTACATAAAGTACCAACTCTTTTATTTCCTGAAGTTAAATAATTTTGTGGAATTCATTATATTTAAGAGAGATATATATTTAAAAGTTAAATTTTACTGTGTTTTCATCACAACACATGTTCTATATATAATCAAATTTTCAATAGAACAGAATTTTGCAATTATCGATATCATTTTCTTTTTAAATATAATTACACACAAATAGGGAGAAAGTTACACTCAGGAAAACTGAAAATAGTGTCCCAAATAGGAAGTTAGCTACAAAGACAAAGATTGCTGAGAAGTTGAATGATGTCTAATAAGAAAATTGTCCATGTTTGGAGCCAATACACATGACTAATTACCTGGCAGTGGCGCTGCAATAAAGAAGCGGGTCTAATAGAATCTGGCATTTTGCAGAAGATTTAAAAACTTAACGATCACATTCTAACTCTAAGAGGAATTTAGTTAGTGAAGAATGCATGGTAGACATATGAGAAAAATTGTACCCAGTTAAGTTAATTTCAGAGGAGCCAGAACATCGGCATGAAAACCGCAGGTTCGTCGACTCACTGTGATGCTCGCCAGGTCCATCGTTTCGACTATGCCTGTAGAACTTATTGGGAACACTGGGCACCGGAAGGTATCCAGATGTGGAAACCGGGTCTAGAGTGATCAGGAAAACGAAGAATGAGAAAATGGAAGGATTGTGCATCAAGCACTCGTGGAGCGAACAATTACTCGTTCCGTGATACAATGAGTAGTAGGGTTGCCAATTGTTCCATAACCCATTTCCAGACACCTTGCGGAAACGAATGTGCAATCCAAGCACCCCTTTCGTGTACACCGAACCGCTTTTAACACAGAAACATCGTTGAAATAGTGGTACTAAATCAGAGGGACTTGGAATGCCACATATTAGCAAAACGATGTGTTTATTGATAAAGCTGTGTTTATTTTGCGAAAGATGATAGCTGAATATAGGCTTTCAGGTTTCCTGGAGAACGATACAATTCTACCCATGGTGTTAAACGACACATTACCTGCACACCAGGCACAACGGCTTGGGAGCTCATAGATTATGATAAACAGTCTTTTATAATTATGATAGGAGGACCCATCCCCTTGGAAGCGTTTTTCTTCTTGGAAGCCTTCGTTTTTGTGGATGAGAATACAAAGCCTCACCGAATTGCTGATGTTCAGTAACTACTGGAAAGTGAAGTATCACTCGAATAGATTGGCCAGTGTTGTCCCATAATTTAAATTCCTTAGATCATGCGTGGGATACTTTGGGGAGACGCCTTGCTGAACGATTACATCCTCCAAGGAACACCCAACAACTGAAACTGATGCTGATAGAAGAATGGGCCCTCTTCCCTAAGAACTGTAGGACAATCTCGTACTGAGTATGCAGAGATGGTGCGAATCAACCATTGCAGTAAGGGAAGGGCCTATACTAAACTAAGGAAACTTGTTTTACCTCTTGGACAGGCAATGATGTTTAATGATACTATGAGCTCAATAAAGTTTTTTTTATTTGATTCCATACTATATATATTATATTCATTTTTGTGCAACTATGCTTTCGTCATCATTTAATTAAAAAAAAATGCTCTCCCTCATTCCTGAATTTCATGTCTCTCAGATGAGAGACAAAGGGAAACTGTATAAACTTCAACTGTAAACTTCAACTGTATTTTTTCAAGGGAAAAAATACAGTTGAAGCAAAAACTTGGCTTGATGCCGAGTTTCCGGACACTGTCCCAGAAAAATCAACCATCAAGGATTGGTATGTTAAGTTTAGACGTGGTGAAATGAGCACCGAAGACGGTGAACGCAGTGGACGCCCAAAAGAGGTTGTTACCGACGAAGACATTAAAAAAAATCCACAAAATGATTTTGAATGATCGTAAATTGAAACTGAATGAAATAACAGACACTCTAAAGATTTCAACTGAACGTGTACATCATATCATTCACGAATATTTGGGTATGAGAAAGCTCTGTGCAAAGTGGGTACCCCGCGAGCTCACTTTTGACCAAAAACAACGACGAGTTGATGATTCGGAGCAGTGTTTGAAGATGATCAAGTGTAATGAACCCGAGTTTTTGCGTCGATATATGACAATAGATGAAATATAGCTCCATCATTTCACTCCGAAATCCAATCGACAGTCATCCGAGTGGACTGCACACGATGAACCCGCTCCAAAGCGTGGGATAAAACGCAACAGTTGGCTGGCAAGGCTATGACGTCTGTATTTTGGGATGCGCATGGAATAATTTTCAATGACTACCTTGAAAAGGAAGGACCATCAACAGCAACTATTACATAGCGTTATTGGACCATTTGAAGGACGAAAATGCCGAAAAACGGCCGCATTTGAAGAAAACAAAAGTGCTGCTTCACCAAGACAATGCACCGTGTCACAAGTCAGTGAAAACGATGGCAAAAATCCATGAATTAGGCCTCGAATTGCTTCCTCATCCACCGTATTCTCCAGATCTGGCCCCCAGAGACTATTTCCTGTTCTCAGATCTCAAAAGAATGCTCGCTGGGATGAAATTTTCGTCGAATGAAGAGGTGATCGCCGAAACTGAGGCCTATTTTGAAACAAAGGACAAATCGTACTACAAAAATGGTATCGAAAAGTTGGAGGGTCGCTATAATCAGTGTATCACCTTTGAAGGGAATTATTTTGAATAAAAAAAAACTAATTTTGCCAAAAAAAATGTGTTTTACTGTGATAGGCCGGGGACTTTTCAATTGACCTGTTATTTATCAAATTTGTAAGTGATTTAAATACTTTAATAGTGTAATCTGTTTTAATACAACAAATGTAAGATTTCTTACAATTATAATTTCTTTTTAAGTATTTGATATTAAATTATCATTGCGTAGTTCAAAACTAAAAATGATATTCATATAAAATGATGCATGCTTTTTATCTTCGAAATAGATCATAGAAATTTTAATTATTTTTCGCCATTGAAATTATTTTACATTAGGGAAAGTTAAAAAATTATCCATTATTGAAATTATTTTACATGACTGAAATTTAAATAATTATCTATTATTGAAATTGCCTTACATTATTGAAATTTAATTTATCATTTATTATTAAAATTATTTTTTAATAATAAAATTTCAATCACTCTGTTTAATCAAAAATAATATTAACTTAACTATTTATAAAATAAAAATTTATGTGTAAATATTCCATTCACTTTTTCATTTTATTTGTTTGAACTAAATATAAGTGTGAATGATAAAAAAAATAATATACTTACCTTACTTTTTAATAATCAAATATGATAATATTATCAATATATGTATCTATATTTATTGAAACAAAAGTTTATGTGGGCCATATAGCGAAAGGTTTACAAAACAGAGAAGCATGAAAGTTGGTACATAGAGTCTATGGGCACTCATTGTAAGCCTCTTGAAGCCATTTTTTCCCAGACTCCCTTTAGATTTCTTAAGATATTAAATACATAAAATATAGTTTGTTCACAGTTTGAACGTCTGCTCTGACGTCATAGACTTTCTCCTTTGTGTATCAGAGAAGTTACTTAAAGGTAAATCTGACTACTGCTATGATATTTATTGTTTATTTTTCTTTTTATGATATTCAGTTATGGCACCATTTAAATATATTTGTTTCCATTTGTCCTCTGTTTTAATACATTTATTTGTTTCACTTCGAGGTTATCTTCTGTTTTAGTTTAAATTTATATTTCTAGATTCCAAGACCTATTCTGGTGGAGATGAAACTTGATCAAGATGGGGGATTCCCTTAGTCTCCTTCCCTCCCTGACTCCCAGAGAGAGAGAGAGAGAGAGAAGCTCTTAAAAAAATTTTGATTGAGAGTCATTGATTAACTGTTTATTGATGAAACTTTAATTTTCAAACACTTCGGCACATCTAATTCTGTTTTCAAATTCATTTCTGCCCGTTATTATGCTAAATTTTGTTATTGAATTAATGTGTTAGTGAATTAAATTTTTAAAGCTGATAAATTTAGTTACTAGTATGCAAGCAAATGTTGAATTGGGGAGAAACGTGAAGCGAACATGAACCTCTTTAGCTAAAATTCAAAATATAATAGTATTATAACGAGGAAACGAAAACATTGTTTTATAATTGAAGATGTAAAGCTAATAAAAGTTTCCAAGAAAAAAAATAATTATCACATGATCATTGAATAATTCAATTGTTGGATGTGTTGGCTGTACAAGGCTGGGAAAAACTAATTTAGCCATTGGTAGACGCGTGAGAAAGAGTGAAAAAGCTTGTTTATGCCGAAGAAGTGTCTGACATATTGTTTTCTACTCATTTCTCAATTGCCCACGGTGGAAGGGACATAATTAAATACACTTTTTATAAGTATAACGCAAGTGCAAATAAAAGTGCTTTAGGATTTATGGGAACATTGTTAATAAAAACATAAATGACGAAAAAACGGTCTATTGTAAAGCTGATTATTCCTTAGCATTTCAGAGGTAGATGTCAGGTGGATCTCATCGATTATCAGACTCAGAAAGGTATGAAGTTCACGTTTCTTCTCGAATACTAAATTCACTTATCAAAACATGTTGTATTGAACCACTCACATCAAAACGGGAGGATGTAAAAGACTTTGACTTGTTCCATATTTTTCTCTTTTTTGGTGCTCCGAGTACTTTGCATTCTTATAACAGACATAAATTTTGTAGTAAAATCTTGGAATGCGTTACACAATTGTAGCCAAAAATTAAAATGGGTAATGGGTAACCTAGAAAAAACCCTCCGCCAAGAAAGTGTATGAAGAGCGAGTTAAGACACTGAAAACATGCGCTCAACTTGGATGGCTGATAACCAAACTAACTATTGTAGTGAGGGCGTACGATTTACATAATTCATGAAGAATAGTGGTTTCGTATTCTTCATTTAAAATAAGTCAATTCAAAACCATATTCGGTTTGTCCACACAGAAGTTGTGGAGCAACTTCTTCTACTATGCTACAAATTTGTTTTACATTCGATAAATGTTGAAGAAGACTTTGAAAAATTATAAGATGCACAAGAGACTGTAATTATAGAATCAGAGTCAAATCGTACACAAGAGGACATTCTGTTAGCCCCTGCTTCAACGGAATCACAACTTAGAAATCCAATATTATCGACAATAATCTTAAGCTCCCTTCTACACCGTTGATTGACGATTGAGTTATGAAGAATGTTTAGATACTTTGCACTTCTAAGGAATCACCTCACATGTTGAACAGTTCCTCACTGAGGTTTCTCAACTTAAGAGGGATCGCCGTCACAATTTCGTACATAGCCTGTAAAAAAGTCTATACATGATCTGTATTGTGTTCTGAAAAGTAAAATCCAGTGCTCATAACAAATCATTTTCATATATGTTTGTTAACGCAATTTGTGATGAAATAGAACCTGAAGGGGAGTGGAATGGTAAAAATGTATTTTTGAATATCTATAAGAAAATTATGGATCAATAAATATAGAGTGATGAATCCAAAAAAGGTTTAGAAAAGAAAGCAAAGAAACTTATAGCATGTTCTAATAAAAGCATCAAAATGTCAACGATGGTGTCACGGTTCGATATATTATATATATATATATATACTGGATGGTTATAATTAAAGTGACCCTATTTACAACCATGAAGAACTCGTTCTGCCTATCGGAATTTGATAAACTTGGTATATACGTTACAAAGACCCTCTGGGAAAAAATTTCTTCGACCAGAAATAATTTAAGTTTTGTCCACCAAATGTAACTTTTGAAAATTTCCTTGTGGAAATTAGTCAAACATACAAATATATAAGGCGACTTGCAGTAAGTCCCAGAAAATCATCTGCATGCCTTTGTCATCTTTAATCATGCCTTTATAAATGAAAGAAAAAAACACTTCTAATGATTGGAGATATTAGGATGCTAATCTCGTGAATTTTTTCTGGTCGAAGGACTTATTCTTATCCAAATTTTATCCTTTTATTGTCAAAAACCTTAGAACAATATACTGGTGCACACTTGCATTGAATATAATATATATCCAATTTGAGAAAAAATATTTATTTAGTCAAGCATATTCTCCTCCTTCCAAATATATTGTTTCTCTAATCACTTGTCAAATCAAATTAAATATACCATTTTTCAAATTCTTTGTAAAATACTTCGAATGAATAACTTCAAAATATAAGAGAATCGAATATGCCCATTTTAGGTTTCTTCGTGAAGAAAAGTGGGAGCATTAGGTGGCGAATATACTTATAAATGGAAAAAAATTAGTTTTAAATTACATGTAAGTTCTATACACCGGAATGTACAGCACACACAGACATACACACACACACACACACACACGCACACACACACATATATATATATTTGGATCAACTGGTCACCTCAAATTTAATGAACTGATTGAGAAGCATAAGAGTAATAATACATCAAGTTAAGATGTCAAACATTTTAAAGCATTTTTTTAGAAAATTGATTTTAAAATTTTATAACAATGTACCTGCTTCGAATTTTCTACTTTTTATCTGTTACTTGTGTTGATACCCCTTGCCTCCTATGAGCTTGCCTCGACCCAAAACTAATATGTTGTGGCCAGCAGCATCGCTAAACCTGTCGCCAGTGGAAAATTCATGGGATGGTGCGTTCGGTCTGTTAAGACATGATTGCTACTACAAAATATTCCAAATCTACATGCCAAATTTCAATCTGCATGGAATGAGCAGTGTTCAGAAATTGATAAGAGCGTCTATGATCTCATGCCACGATGTGGGACTGAATATACGGAAAATAAATCGGCCCAACATTCCTTTGAGAGTAGTAATGATTTAGGTTTAATGTAATGAATTAATTGTAATGAGTTAGGTAATTTAGGTTAGATGACTAATATATTCTGTCTTACCTAAATTCAGTTTTTAATTATTTCTTTTCGTTGGAGAGTTCTAATTTTCAAATATCATTTCCATTTGATTCTTCTATCTAGGTGCAATTTAAGAAATAACACAAAATTCCCATAGATGTAGACTTTCTCCCCATACTACATTTTAACTAATTTATCAATCGATATACATAATCGGATCCATAAAATTGTATTTCTTACCTCTGGAGGGTTATAATCCGTTACAATTGTATCTATTTGATATTCCCTTCTAAAATCCATGTACTGAAAGTATAAAAAAAGAATTTTTGCAAAAGAATTTTTAGTAAAAATTTTTACGAACCCGCAATGACTCTTTCATGTAAAGTCATTGTAATAAGGTAAAAGAGGCATTTATAGAGATATCGAAGAAACCAAATTTAAGCAACTCGTTCGCATCCTTGGTGATGATTTTGAAGACTTAGTGAGAAAAGGTGACTTTTGCGAAAAAATGAAGGTTCTGAAACTTTTACGAAATATCAAGTAGGAAAGAAATTATGGCAATGTACGGAAAATTCTCTGTGACCTCACATTCGATCGGTATAGCTCCACAGAGAGGTGCAAAGTCAAAATGAATTGGTTGGGATGTAGTGTTGGAACTGATTAACCTAATTTGCCGTAAGGTGACCTGAATCTGCTAGGACTGCCGCAAGTTGTTTTAATCCATAAGAAGTAAAACTTCAGATACTGATCCGTATTATGTAATGTTATGCTGATCAGACGAATATTATTGAAAATACCGGGACTGTCAATACAAATGCGGTTTTGTATTTGTGTTACTGATATGTGCAAGTGCGGTTTCGGCTCTTGTTGTGTTGATCATCTGTACTAGAGCTGTGTCTCCTTATTGTATTGTCCATTTGTCCAAATTTTACTACATATGCTCGTTTTGTGATGAATATTTATGAATAAAGTGCCATTTACATTATCCTCCTTGTATGAATGATTTCCTTTATAATTCAACGGGATATAAAATTTTAAAATTAACGATTTCGAGAGCAAACATTTCCGGCTAACAATATGTTGTTGAACAAATTGAGTTGTTTCGGATGTATACGAAAGAAATCAGTTCAACTAGAGGTTAATAGCAAATAACACTTCATTCAAAAATATTTAGGAAAATATGAATATAAGAGGCTAAAATTGGACAAATTAATAGCACTAACATAAAACACTGCTATTGTCTGGTCAGCAAAAAAAACACCTACTTAGCACTTTTAATAACGTTCAGCGCACAGGCTTACAAGTTTGCACTAAGGATAAGGTGACCATACGTCCCACTTTTATAGGGACAGTAACGATTTTTAACAATTTATTCCGCTTCCGCGTTGTTTTAAAAAAGTCTCGATTTTTTGAAAGAATGCACGTTAAGCTAGGGAACGTCAGGAGAACGGGAAGGGAATATACGGTTTTCGGCTTTCATGTAGCTATTTCACCAGGATATGAGCTTTATATTATTTTTGTAAATTTTATTTTGCTAAACTTTAACAATAAAAATAATTGATGAGAACTGATTATCAAGAACTGCTTATTAAAATTCGCCTTGATCAGTTACAGAATACTACCACCATTGTTTGTTCTTAATGATCAGTGGCTTTTTACGTCATTGGCAGCTATGAAAACATTTTGTGGTTGTAAAATGAAGAGAGAATGTCTCCCTTTGTATACTTCCACAATTTTATTCTTATGGCGATATGCTACGCTAGCGATCTAACATCATTTTGAATATTGTTGCAAAGGAATTACATCTCATACAAAAATTGGAAACCGAGGGGAATTTTAGAGAGGAGCATATCTAGGACTGTAACTGTCTATCATGCGATACATATCGTACTGCATGCTAGGGCTAGTTAAACAAGTGATGTCAATAAATCAGCTATTCAAATAATTTAGATAAAAAATTTATTTAGATACCAAAGGTAGGTATTTTTAGGTACCAAATTTTTAATAAAGAATCAATGGTGTCCTGCTTTTCGAATGTTAAAATCTGGTCACCTTAACTAAGGACTAATCGCCATAGTTACTCTTCGACAGAATTCCGACTGTTAAGGCTCTAACCAGCAGTTTCTCCACAAATTCTCTCAGCCACGATACCAGCAGATTCCTTGGCAGATCATCTCAGCAAATGCCAATCGCTTCCACTCGTAATCACGCTTGATTCCTCCTCCGAATACGCATCTCTCTCTATATAAAACTGCTCCGATTAGTTGTAACGTTACAGGAAAAATTCAGGAAAATTCCACAACTTTCCATATTTTTGAGAGCAAGCTATATTTCAGCATTTTCAAGAAACATTGTTTTGTTGCCAAATTCGTCACCGAGTTCAAGAGATCATTGCAAAAATTTCCTTGGCTGACTGATAAAATCTCTATGAATGTCTCTTTTTTTAACTAGAGACGTTGCAAGGAAGCGTCATCTTGGGTTCCGAACAAAATTTTAATATATTGTAAGAAAATAATATATATAAGTATTGTGTGATAAACTTTTAAAGCGAAAACGATTGCAAACAATCATGAGTACAATCCTCTTTCAAATTGTTGTTAAAATTGTAAAATATATAATTGTTCAAGTTATAAATTTAATTATCTGCATTAGTACATCTGTAAACTCGTGAACCTAGTTTCTTTTCTTTTCCTATGGATTTGTATCCGAATCAAAACAATTATCATTCTCAAGAATCTCAGTAACTTAAAAACATGTTGAGGGTCATATGGCTGTAAGGACCACAGTATCAATTAAGACTGGAGATTACGCGTTGAATGAAATAGAAGATTTCTCGAGAAAGGTTATGGTAGTTCAGAAAGTGAGGAACCACTTAATATATGCTACTAAGTGAGAGGACACAGTAACACATCAATCAATAACTCCCGAGACTAACCCAGAGACGGCGCTCGTAGTAAACCAGTAACCAGGTCTTTCTAGAGTACTAACCTTTGCTTGAAACGTGTCAAAATTTTAAGTCGATCGGACCAGAAACAGCTGAGTTATCGAGGCTGGAGTAAAGTCGTTTTGTAGTTTGTTTAAAAAATGGAAAAAACCGAGTTTCGTGTTCTGATAAAACATTGTTTTTTAATGGGTAAAAACACCGTGCAAGCGAAACAATGGATTGAAAAATGTTACCCGGACTCTTGTCCATCAAAAGCAACGATTTGTCGGTGGTTTGCCGAGTTTAAACGTGGTCGTACCGACACAAATGACGCGGAACGCTAGGGTAGACCTGTGGAAGCCGTTACACCGGAAAATGTGAGTGAAGTGACAAAAATTATAATGAAAGATCGTAAAGTGAAGCTCCGTGAGATTGCTGAGATGACACAGATATCATATGGAAGTGTATTTACTATCCTTCATGAAAAATTGAGCATGAAAAAGGTTTTTTCCAAGTGGGTGCCGCGATTGCTTTCGATGGAACAAAAACAGCAACGAGTCGATGATTCAGAAAGCTGTTTATCGCTATTTACTCGCAACAAAAAAGATTTCTTGCGGGAAAAAAAAAAAAAAAAATATAGAAAAACGTTGGAACGAATGTATCACCCTAAAAGGTGATTAACAAAAGGTGTTACGTTGATGAATAAAAAAAGTTTGCAAAACAAATGTTGTTTTCAATGTTAGTCTCGGGAGTTATTGATTGATGCGTTACTCAATTTGCAAAAATCATAAATTTTTGTTTTTTATGAAGTTCAGTTATCCTTAGTTTTGTTATTAAGATTAAAATTGCAACTTCTGTCTCTAAAATATCTTTATGAAGTTTTGGAGCAAAAAATATTAATCGAAATTAAACCAATGACACCAACCTGTCCGCAGTGCAAACTAATTAAGTCAGGTTTCTGAAATCGATGTTCTACGAACAAATAGCAAATGTTAAAGTCAAGCATTCTGAGTTCAGAGTCTCCTTAAAGGCATTTTTGTAGCATTAATTTTAGACCAATATATGTTTCAAAAGTGATTAAGGTTCCTGTCTACCAGACTTTTGATTCAAGAACGTAATATTAACTTATAGAATTTCCACTTTCGTCCTCAAATGTTTAAAATGTTACATACATAAATGGGAAACATTGCATTCCAAAGAGAATAAAGTAATTAATGTTTTTGAAGAATAAAATTTACTCATCGAATTTTCAAAATATTATAGAATATTTCGGAAGACCTGAAAACCCAAAAATGAATCATTAAAATAAGGACAAAAATAATTTTAAAAAGTCGAAAGAAAAATCTAATTCTATAGAAATCTTCATTATTTTTTGCTGCTTCAGATCCATCATTTGCATAGATGTGAAGACGGTAGTAGAAATCTCAATTATATAATTAACACAACGTTCACTGAATCATAATTGCGGTTAAGCGGGAGTCATAAAGTGACATAGGACACAAATTGCTAAAATAAATAATTTTTAATCATCTTCACGAACTTCGGTCTGTTAATTTTTATTGTTTGCTTACGTTAGGCATAAAATTGTTTTAAATATATGCATACATTTTGAATTATTAAAAAAGTTTTTATTTTTTCATGTATATTTAAATCGATCCTTAGGGACTAATATATAAAATGTTATAATAAACTTTCTACTCATATCGGAAAACAAATAAAAGAATTAGGGTTTTTAATTGAATCGAGATAAAAGAAAAAGTACAGTGCGTTCTTTTACTGAAAAAATAGTCTAAAAAATATTTGAATTGAAAATTTTGAAATAACTTGTCAAAAGTATCAGAAAGTCATTCATGTAAACATATCTCATTTAATATTAGAAAATTCATTTTGTAAAAAACTTTCTTTAAAACCAATTTCTTCAAACCAATTTAAAACGCTTTCCGAGACAATAATACTGAATTATTAAATAATTCAAAAATATTAAAATATTTTCATCTTTATAATTTTTACAGCTAATAATAAATGAATGTAAAAATTTTTTCATTCAAAATATTTTTTGAATAGACTGTTTTGGCATAATTTACTAATGGTTCTAGGAATAAACCGCCTTTTACACAACTGTTTTTTTTTTATGAAGAAGTTTTATTTCAAGAGCATATTTTTAGGAAGAAATAGAAAAAGGAAGAAAGAATAAAAAAAATAAAATAAAATCCTCTAGAGAAAAAGAAAAATATAAGAATGAGATAAATTAAGTTTAAATACACAAATCTTTTTTAAAAAGTATTGGTTAAAACAATCAATCCGAAAAACTACTATAACAATAAAAATTAATATTTTGAATGAAAAATAAATCTTCGACTAGTTTTCAAAAACAGAAGAAAAGAAAGAAAAAGAGGAAGGAAAACACTCTCACCTTCCTCAACATGGTTTCAGCTTCTTTAATATTGAAATTACGAGCTGAAAAATAGGACAACAGTTTAGCAATATAAAATTATTACTCTATTGAGAAATTCCTTTCTTAATATATGTTCTTTAAAAACTACGTTATTTTTTCTTTTTTGTTTTCAGCTTCATAGTTAACGTTTTATACACGATTTTTCTTTTTAATATTTATTTCTTATGTGAAAGGACTAAAGGTTTTTGATTTGCCTATCTAGGAACATGATATATTTAAGATTAAATTCCTCACTACATTTTCTTTTTAAAATGTTTCATCAAAAAAAAGTATCAGGTTTTCAAATCATAATAAATTACTATATTTAAAGTATTAATAATTTTCTTTTAAATATGCAGAAAATTCCTTCTGTCTGGAATATATTTATTTGTTGTTTCATAAAATGAAATTGAGAAAGAAATTTAATTTATTAATTTTTGTTTTTAACAATAGTTAAATAAAAACGAAACGCACATTTCAATGTTTTCTGAAAAGAAACAGTTTGACATGTGTTTAACTACAAAACTAATTACTTCAATAATGCAGATACGATATAGAAGCCATTTTCGAATGATTTTAGATCATTTGTAAAAGTAGTTAATTGAAAGTGGTTCAAAATTCAGACTTTGTAATTATAAAGTCTAAATTTTCAGCCAATGATTAACGAGAGCATTCTTTTACTGGTTATTTAGGACAAAATGCATCTATTGAACATGCGTGTTGCATAAACAAAATGTTTAAGAATTTTCATTCGTTTTGTATAACAATCGAATTTGCTCAATTGCATGCTGGAGTAATAAGGATAAAATAATTAACGTATTTCTGCACGCGAAAGTATTATTAGTTACTGAAATTGTTCATACCGGTTTCATTTAATCATTCGATTTTTTTTGTTTTCAATATTACGTGTCTTAATTGTCTGTATACTTGCGTCAAGAAATTATTCTTCAAAATGACTCTTTTTTTTTCACTTTTGTTTCATTCTTCTCTGATATCTTTTACGCCTATAATACACATGTGTTGGCATGATAAGTATACTTGAGAAATCTGATCCCCCTGATTAAGTAAAACAAATTTAAAAATATTTACCTTTACTGAAGCGATAAAATATACTTTCATCAGGCAGCATCTTTGGAGTTAAGCAATCGATAGTTCGTCTTTTCAACTGAAACAAGTTTAAGAGAACTATTGTTTACATGAAATGAACTTAAGAAAAACTGGAGAAGAATTGAATTGAAACAATTTGGCAATTACATTGTATTGGAATAAACAATGACAAGCACAGTTTACAGTTATTATTTGGATGACAGTAAGTTATTTTTTGATTATCATTAGTGTTTATCAATCATTTCTGTTAATATTAATAATGACACCAAACGTGTAATCCTCTTAGAAGTCGGATCTCCTCTCATATTGTTAATTATTCAACTTCTTTATAAAAATACATACATTCATAAGTTTATAAAAGATAGAGATTTAATACATAGAAATACTTAGATCCAACCCATGATTTGATAGAGGACGTCACTCATTGTCAGAGGGCCGTATTGATTTTTGTTACAGATCTTTGAGACACGAGAGTCTTCTGATGTATACGTTTTTCTATTAAATATTATGTTAATTAAATTAGTTGTTGATTAGTTACGACTACTTAACTGCGATGGAGAATTAGGAAAACTCGACACTGAATCACAACACACATATTGACACATCGTCCAAAGAAATACAACGGATATTGAAATCAACGACCAGCGCAAGTGAAACAGGTAAGAGAACTTTTAATGGAAACTGAATCATACCTGGAAAATAAAATGTCGGAATACCTTTCAAAATTGAAATAGAAACGTACAACGGTATGTTCCATGTTAATAGAATTGATTACTAAAATTGAAGGAATGATCAACAGTGCAAGCGAAACCGTTGATCAGTTTGAAATATTCTTAGATCAATTTGTTAAAATGCAGTTTAGCACAATCACTTGGCGTGATCTGAAAAATCACTAAGTTTGGCGATTTTTATGGCGGAACTGTAAATCCAGGAAGCGGAAAAAGGAAAAATAGGAAAATTATTTCATTACTTATATTTTTCCGATGAATTCTAAGAAAAATTGCACTAATATCGAATGAAGTCCTAGTTGTTTGAAAAGATTAATGCTTGCAATATCAATTATTCCTCTATCGGGCGCCTTTCAATCACAACCAGATTTTTCATTTAACTAAAACTCTTTCATAAGCACCTGCAAAATCTAAATCTCGTTTCTCAATGAATATAAACACATAAATATCGTAGAAATAATCTGGTAAGAGGAATCCACAAGAAAAAGAAGCACTCCAAAACGGAATAAAAATTTCACAGAACTCTCATTCGAAGCAGTCCAGGATTAAAATAACGGTCTATTCCGATTATTCTAGAAATTTCCAATAGTTTCAGTTTAGAAACAACTGCTCAAAAACTGGGATGCTCTAATTGGCTAAAAACTGGTAACTTAATGAACGAACTCCTAAAAAAACACGAGAAATTTCAAAAAAAATAAGTTTCATGTTTCGAAACAAGGCGCTAAAATCAATGTACTGAAATTTGCTGAAAATACCATTGCATAAAAAACTATTCGTCTGAGATTAGTCAGAAGAAAGTGGTTATTAAAAAAGGGGGTATCTGAAGTTTTTTAATTTAGTTGGAAATTCAAAAGTTTTGCCAGGTCCAGAGGCTTCACGATAAAGAGAAACCATCGCCAAGGTTGGGTGTGCTAAATTGCATTCCAACCGAACAATTAAATGTATTGTGTTAAAAGTAGTTGAGCTCTTATTTCAATTCGCTGATTAAAGTAATTTGAATTCTTTAAATAGCGAAACTAAAACCTATTATTTATTAATACGATTTCTGAAAATATGGAAGCTTTAGAAGAAGTTAAAGAGAATATAATATTTTGGAAAATAAAATTGTCCTCCAAAACTGAGAAAGGGAATTCGAATTCTATCCTAATTGATAAAGTTTTGAAAAATACCCAGTTCATTAATACTTATAATTCTAAATATGTAACTATAGATTTACCAAAATTGCATATCGCTAAATATTCAGGAAATTATAAAGGAAGATCAGATTTTTATAATTTATTTAGAAGCTCTATTCATAATAATGCAAAACTAAGCAAGGTTGATAAATTTATTTATTTGAAATCATATTTATGTGGTAATGCACTTGCATGTATTAACTGACTTGTCATTTATAATGATAATTACGATAGAGTTCTGGATGTATTGAAAGACAGATTCAGAAATAAAAAAAAATTGTTTATTAATGCTCATTTGAGTAATTCATTAAACTTAATGCCAGTTAAAAACCCTAATGATGCTATGTTGTTTACGAAATTAATATGACAATGCAGAAAAGCATATACAAAGTCTCGAAAGCTTAGGAATAAAAGGAGAATTTTATTCAAATTTATTGACACCCATTTTATTGAAATTAATTATTTCAGAATTTGTTTTGTAATTTAATCCTATTCAAAATGACAAGGAATTTGATTTAAATGATCTTTTACAGTTTCTTAATTCCGAAATTCGAAGCCGAGAAATATCATTTCAAATTAATAATCATAAAGCATCGAGTCATCAATTTCTTTCGCCACAAGAAAGGTTAAAAAATAAAAACTACCATTTCGTTAGACATACCAGTAAGACACCACCGAAAAAAGAAAACTCATCTTCAATGTCTGTACAACGATCAGTGGCGCCATGAAAGTTGGAAAATGTTTGTTTTGCAATAAAATTCATCAATCAGAATCTTGTACTGCATAGAAGAAAGAAATATTAAAAAAGGAGATGTTTTTTTTTTTTTGTCTGAAAAATCATCACCAAGTAGCTGAAAGTTTTAAAAAGTATTTATGTTCTATTTGTAGATGATCTCATTATAATACAATACGTTTTCGAAATCGGAGTAACTATTCTTTTTGAAAGAAAGAAACCGAAATCGTTGTCTTATACGCATTCTTAAAACACAAAAAAACAATGTACTGTTGCAAGCATGCCCTGCTTTACTTGATGACAAAAATGAACCAGAAATTATTAGATTGTTCTTAGAAATAAGTGCTCAAAGAAGTTACGTTTTAAAAACTGATTCTGATAAATTTAAGTTTAGTTTTGTTAGAAAAAAAGCTTTTCCATTTGCACATTTGGTGCCAAGGAGACACATAATGTAGTCAAAATTAGATTAAAAAATAGAGATGATCCAAATTTATGTATCGAGATAGAAGCAGTTGAGACATAAATTATTTGGACCATACATTTGCCAACTCCTGATAAAAACATTGATAAAAATTTTCAATATTTACGAAATGTTCAACTAGCCGATTGTTAAGAATTTAACAATAAATAAACTTCAATTCTTCTTGATGTGGACTATTATTATGAGGTAGTTACTGGCCAAATTACACCGCTGAATAAACATTTAGTTGCAATCGAAACGTTGTTTATGTCGTCTTTAACGGGAAAGAACACAAATAGTGAGGAATTTTTTACTATGAGTATTATTACAAACGTATCCAACAGTTCAAATCAGCTTAGCGAATTTTGGAATTTAGAGAATTTGGGAATCGAAGCAGGGGTTTCCAACGACGAAAGTATTGATAGAGACACAACGTTTGAATTTGAGCCTAGGATTTCTTACCAAAATAAAAGGCACAAAGTCATATTTCCTTGCAACCCAAATGTGAAAGTATTATTAGAAAAAAATGAGCAAGTTCAAAAGAAAAGATTTATGAAATTGAGATCACCTTTTAAAAGCGATCACTCCTTATATGATGAAAACAGTTTAGGTCTAAAGAATTATCTTTCCGAAAATAGCAAAAAACGCGTTCAAGTTGATGAAGAAAATCTGAAGCAAATATCTACCACATAAAGCAGTAATACGTGCTGATAAAGCTACAAGTAAGTCAAGAATTGTATTAGATGCGTCGTCACATGCGAAGGCACAGTTATCATCAAATGATTGCTTACACACCGGTCTTAATTTTATACCAAATGTTCCGAACTGAATACTTTCCCATCTGAAACCACGTGACTCCCGCC
>BMAW01007495.1:14882-43194 GCA_019974015.1 Nephila pilipes | reverse complement strand
TCTCCTTTGAATATTTAGGATCCATACATTTTCACTAAAAGTTTTCAAGTACTTCCAGTATGTATTAATTTCTTTTGTATTTTCTCTTTTGAATAAACTTTAAATTTATCAAGATCTTTGACATTTATTTGTCCGTATCCAGATAAGTAAATAGTTATTGCACTTCGAAAAAAAGAAACATTTACTCTGGGAAAATCAAGGAATTGGATTATTTTCCCTCATCATATTTGAAAAATATTAAAATCTTGGTTACAAGCAGTTATATAAGAAACCAGAGCAGTGTAATCATACCCTCAAAAAATACAGGAGTAAGAAACATTAGAAAGGCTGCATTAGTTGCTACAAAAAGATGAGTTCAACAGTTTTTAAAGCAGAAATAGTAGCTTTTTGTGTCCTAGAGGCATTGAAAAAATTTGATACATGGGTATTTGGTGCGGAGATACAAATAGTTTCCTATTATAACCTATTTATTTATTTAATTCAAAGTGATATTTAATTCATTTACTTATTTAAATATGGTGCAAGGCTTTCTTTTCGGATATTAACTTTACAATATTATAATATGAGAGTTGTATATAGAAAGGATAGTTGCCATGGTAATGCTCTGTTGACTTGTCTAGCTTATGATTTGACTCCTTTAATTCATTTTAATAATTCATCCTTCTATATATATGATTGGTATTAAACGGCATGGTAACACTATATTAAAATTGATTAAGGGGGAGCTGCATAGCTAAAAGGCTTTTACACTAATATTTTTGTTGTTGTATGTAACAGGACAATTACTTGTTCCAATTTTATCTTCTTTAGCAATATCGAAAATTCTGAGACGGAATTCCTTTCCCCAGTGGGAGTTGTAAAGATCTATGAAGAGGAACAACTCAACTTGAATATGAGTTGAAGAACTCCACGCTAGTTGGGGAAGATTTAGAATAGTTGGGGTGCACCATGTTGGTTGGCGTAAAGAACAGTGTATGATAGTTTAGTTAGGTGTTTGTTATTATTGTATTTCTTATTACTTTATGTATTTATATATTGTACTGCATAATACATAATTAAAGTTTAGCAACTAAAAGAAAATACAAAAGGACTGGTTATTTGTGGTATGGCTATAATCTCACCGTCTTTCTTTCCAAGGATTAGAATTCGTGCTACTGATGGTAAATGCTTCTAAGAAAAATAAAAATTTGCATTCGTTGAAATGTAAATAAATATTTAACCTCTTCTGATAACTTCATTTTAAAAGCCGGTATAATTTTAAACTCCAACTATAATTCCTTAAATAAGTTAATTAAAATACTTTTCTTCTTTACTACATTTAATAATAATTTAAAAACTTATACGATTATTTATTTCTATACAATGAAAAAAATTAAAGACTGGTGTATTAACAAGGGAGATACCACAGTGTTACCGATTTCAATGAAAAAGTATAGTCTTCAGTTATACCAAATAAATAAGTGAGTATAATTTAATATATGTTCCTTAGAAAATTTATATTTATCATTAATTTGACACTGAAACGTATAATGCACATTTTTACATTAGCAGAGTTAAAATAATTTAATATATCAATAAATATATACCATTAACTTCCAATCATTTTAAATTTATTTATCATTCTTAATGTAGTTTTCATTCTAAGTTATTCTAAGTTCCAATAAGTTTATCAATAAGTTAACTTCATCAGAAATACTGACACACGAGAATTAGACTAAGCCAAAAAAAAAAAAAAATACTTTAAGATTAATGCAAGTCTCTACTGAGCGTATAATGTCTTCTTTTTCACTTACTTTCCTTTTTTTCTGCCCTATCTGGTTTCGTTCGAAGTTAATTCCCCAATGAATACTTTCAGCATCGAACATAAGGAATTGAATGATCTAGAATTTCCAAAATGCGAATTACAGTTCCCGAAACAAAAAGACTAAAATCCATCCAGTGTGTAGAAAAGAAAATCTTCCGACAAATGGTTTCGAACGAAATCTAATTTCAAAATCATTTCTTTTGTCCATGCTTGATCGAATGTTGAAACTAGAGACTGATTGGAGAGTCAATTCTTTAAAATAACTTCAAAGAACTTGAGAATACACAGATTATACTACGGAGTAAAACACGCTTAGCTAAAAATGTAATAAGAAAAATAAATTCTTACATTTTTTATGCACACGATTCACAGAATTTTAAGAATGTTTGTTCTTTTTTTTTAAACATTATGTTAATCATCTTTGGTAACTTGATTTATATATGTATACATTTAAAAAATGAATTGAAATCTATTTCAGAAACTGCACAGAATTTACCATAATCTAGTGGATAGAAATATCTCTGTTTATTAGTTTTTCTCAAACGTTATGAGTAGAATTTAGTGCAATTTCCATAAAGTAATAAATGTTAATTATAGAAGCATGCTTTATTAATATACGAACATCATCTAAAAAGTTTTGTTAAAAAATGAAATTAATTACTATTTACTATACCGTGATAATCTAGAAACAATATAAAAAACAACTTCTGATCAAGGCTTTAAAACTTATTTATTGTTTGTAATAAATTCTTAAGCGTAATTGCTTCGATTTTCCATTAAACTAGCAGAAAAATATCAAACCAATATAAAGTGGATCGATTATAAAACACAATTAAAAGAAAAAGTAATACCTCATTTCTTATGTTGTTACATAAGAGAAATACTTCATCAGTAGAACACTTTGAAATTTGCCGTCATTCCTCAATTAAGTTTTCAAAAGTGAACTAACAACGCTTAAAATAATAGCTGGTGCTTGAATGTCTCAAAAAGAGAGAAAGTACTCGCTCCTGTGAGTGCATGAGGTAGATATAAAGCCCATACGGTTGTAGGAGTAAGTATTATGATCTTGTGTAAACGAGATATTGTAATTTCCCTCGGAGGAAGTGAACCGTGTATCCCTAATTTTGTTCTTTGTGATGTGATGAGACTTGTGCTTGAAATATATTTTAATGCAGTATATTGCTCCATAGCTAATTTTAGTGTGATTATTTGTGTGAGTGTTTTTCTGAATTATGTAAGCATATTTACGTTAAAGAAACCAAACAGTGATAATAACAATTAACATCATATATATGATTACTATTCAATGCAAAAAGGCTGAGCTGAAAAAGAAATGTCAGGGAAAACAAATATAAACAATTTTATGGAAATGATGTCGCATATACAAACATAAAATATTGTTGAATACTGCTTGAGGATTAAGAGGTAAAATACTGATGCTACGGGATGTTATTATGATTGAAAATTCCCATATTAAAAAAAAAGTATTTTTTTTATCTGACTTCGTATGATGTGAATCAAGAATATATTGAGAAAATCATAGTCTCACACAGGCTTCTCGTGTCTACTAGTCGACATAGTTACGTTATCAGATCAATATAAAAATATGTGTGGAAATTTTAATTATGATAAAAGATACAAAACATGGAGAAAAAAGCTACTTTAAACATTTAGAATGATGGAAATAGAGCTGCGATTCGAAGGTAATAGGCTCTGTTCAATACATGCCACGCATTGGAAAATTAATTGTATTAACCATTGCTCTTGCAACTTCACGTATCGCAGACATACCAACTACATAAGACATGTATTGCTATTTTTAAAAATGCTAAGATCCATTTTACAGGTAATGTAAATAACTTTGGTAATAATACTTTTATTAAAAGTAGTTGAAAACATATTGATTGCAGGAAAAATATTTAATAATACTATAAAAGTTTACTCAACTGCAAAGGTATATATATTAGAGATAAGATTAAATTACTTTTACAAATATTTCATAAATATTTCATAAATAATAAAATAAATTTTGAGAAATTAATACTCTTATATATATTAATCTGATATTTCAAGAAAGTTATATTTACTTAATGAAATTCGTTATTAACATGTTAATGAATTACCTCCAAGGTAGACTATGTATTTATTTCATTAATTTATATTTACAATTGATTACAATACTATGAACAATTGATTGGTTTTATTAACCCGTTTACTCCCAACGTTTCACACGCGATACCTCCCCTGGGCCTAGCGTATCACATTTTATACGCTCCGAGAGTGTCTGCTACAGACCAATGTATCAATACAGATACGCTCAATGAGAACGATTTATTTAAATTTTTAGTGTTACTAGATGACGTTATAATACCGTGATATTTATATAGATAAGATATTTCGAATATTGACCTTGATGGTTTGGGTTTGAGTTTCACTTCTGGGTGTAAGGAGGGGGACATTGTTTATATAAACAAAAATCATTTGTTCTCGGCGTAGCTCTTTAAATGTGATGAAATAATTTAAAGGGCTCGTTTGGGTTTTTGGCTTTCTTTTATTTATTTCTTGCTTGTTAGAAGCTCGAATGGGAACTTAGGAATATTTTTGAGAGGTAGAGTCTTTATGTGAAGATGCTGTTTATTTCATTCGATTGGGTTTTTTTTTGTATAGCCGCAGTCATAGCGAAAATAAAGTATTTAACAGAAAAGAAAGTCATTTGGAAGTGATGCAATCGAAAATTATGATAAATCTGCACTGTTTAGAGATTTAGATGATGATCCTGGAACATCTTATAATTATTTTTTTGAAAAAAAGAAAACACTCGTTTGAGTGAAAGACGTGACATTCGAGTATACATTGAAGAATATTTTGTAAAATACCGCACGACAACAAAATAAGACTGAGTTTTTATATCTTAATATTCCATGTAATTGTATATCATTATACCAAGAAATTTGTGTATCATAAGAAATATATATTACATATTCTTAAAAAGATATGATTTTATGTAATATTTTTGTATAAAATGTGTAATTTTCGTTAATTTTTTTCTTCTTTATTATGTTATAATTTTAATGCATTTTGTATATTATATACATAAATTAACATATTGTAATGAATAGCCGATTTTAGAAGATTTTTTTTTTTTTTTTACGAATTAGGCTTAATATCTAAAACTGCCTGGGCAAAGCATGGACGCTCAGCATGAAGAAGCCCCCGGCACAGGGAAGCACTTCTTTTTTCTCTCTTCAGTAGTGAGTGCTAACCTCACATTAGAAGAAATTTGAGGACTATTGGCGATGGACCTCGTAATTTTGACTCCTGAGTTGGCACCTTCCTTTCTTAACTGTCACACCATGATTTCGTGAAGACTTTGATTCCCAACAGATTTAACGAGCATGAGCCCCACTACACTGCGAATGATTAATAGTGTAATGGCTCGAGCCCACTACTCGGCGAAAACCGCCGACCCCGAATTTGTGACCATAACTGGCTTTTTTGAAGTTATGAACAAAGTCATATCGATATATCTTATTATTTTAATTGTTGCAATGATGATTTAATAAATTTAGTGAATTGAATCTACGTTTTACATTTTATCGAAATATCTATATATGACATTCCAGCAAATAATATCTCAAATAATGCTGATATTCTAGATGTACAATTACAAATATAAAATCTCATTATACATGACAAAAATAATGCATTTATATATATATATATATTATTGTAAATTATTTACATCACAATAACTTTGTTAAACACAAATTTGAAAAAAATTATACAGACATTGCAAGAAGCATGTTTACCCTTTATTTATTAGACCCTTATCTGCACCATAAACATTTTGAATACAAGCTGAATTGTACAATTTATTTTACTTTTTTCATCTACAAAACAATAATTAATTTTACGTTTTTTATTCAAACTGTAGAGACCACACTACTAATTTACTAAATTATTCTGATATATATGAAAAATATTTAAATTTTTAAAATTGATTTCTATTCATGCAATCTAATAAAGCTATTTACAATAAAAACAATATGTTTCAACCTTTTAATAATATTATTATTTTCATACCCGATATACTCCTTTTTTGTTGTATTTCTGTTTATAAAGTATTCTGAATTCTAGGCTTATGTATATGCTCCTACGTTTTGCTTATAGTTATATTGAATTTGAGGGTTTGCCATTTTGTTTTTCATTTTGAATTGGCTTTCATCTTAATTAATTAAGTTTGATTTGTTTATCAACTTTATCACAATATGGAAACTATTCTTAACAATTTAAGGGGTATGAAACTATAAACTGAAATAAAAATTAAGATAATTTATTGAAAATAATACAACGCTAATTTGTGAAATATTTCATAAGTGTTTTCGCTGCAATTGTATCTCAATAGAGACTATTTTTGAAAATAAATTCTAATTAATTTTGCTCTTTACTTGATTTAATATAAATTAGTGCATTTCATGAAATTGCTACTTTAAAAATGTTGAAAGGTCATTTATATGAATGCTTATAAAATATTTTGAGGGCAAGTATCATAGCATGAAAGCGGAGTTTTCGTTTTATGTCTTCATTCAGGTGTATTTTATTGAAAACCTCAGAAAATATGAATTGTCCAACTGAATAGAAATAATATATTTTGAAATGTAAGTTGTTTAAAAAGCAATCCTTGTATTTTTAGTATCCCAAATTTGAAGTAAATAATATTTTATATTGTATAAAATATAGAAGAAAAGGTTAGATAGGAAGATTATTTTATTCCAATTGTGATAAAATATTGAAGAGCCTATTATGAAGAATTGGGCAGCAACCATAACTTATATAGTTCGAATGAGTAAAACGTATTAAGCTCTTTTCCATTAAAGAAGGAAATGTGCCTTCTCATCGTAACTATTATTAAAATTTAACTTAATTATGTTATTGTGTAGTTAAAAAATTTAAAACTTTCTAGTATTATTTGTTAACTGAGCAAGATCACATTCCCAGAGGAATGGTGTGGGTTAAGCTCACACCATTCCAGATGAAAACTTAAGGCTTTTCAGATAGTTAAAAAATTCATTCTAGATCTAAATTTGAGAACTCTGTAAATACAAGACAATTATTGAACATTAAAGCACACGCAATCATGTTCTCTTCCTAAAGTTATTTTTTAAAACTAATTTTCGTGAAAAAATACTTCTTTTTGCTCTAAGCTCTAAAATTATTACTTTTACGTATTCATAAAATCCCCGGCTGGAATTTTCATTAGGGAATCAAAGGAAGGAGAAAAAAAGGTTTATTACAACCGAGATCAAAAACATTGACAGAAAAATTTGATAAAGAAAAAAGGAAATGGTTACTTGACGTTAATCTAGATTAAACTAATTTTAAAAAATCTTACAAAATCTTTTTCGAAGATAATTCTTTATGAAGAGGAGAAATTCGATGAGATAATATTCAGAACTTTTTTCTAGACTTAAAAAAGTTTCTTCAGTGCAACCTGAGTGAAAAGATGCTAATGTATTCAACTCATATCATTTTTAAAAACTTTTTTTTTATCTTTCTTACTCAATATTATGAACTTATACATACAAAAATGAAGATCGTGTTCGAATGAATTATTATAAATAGAAAAAAAAATTGCATTATTTGGGCTATCTAAGTTTGTTGGCAAATATTTAGTTGATATTTTTTAGTTTCTCAGGAAGACTTAATCGTTATTTTTTATTCCTCTTCTTCTGATGGAAACACAAGAACAGATGTAAAAACAGTAGTCATTTTTTGTCATTTTAATAACTGTTAGTATTTATATACCGTAATCATATCTAATATGATACTTTTGTGGTTAAATCACCCCATTGATTGGAATGTATTTTACCTTAATAATAAAACAGATGTTCTGTTAAGTACTATGATTTTAGTAAAAATAATCAAACATTTAAATTTCAGGTCATATTTTGTCAAATGATTCTGTTGCCCATTCTTTTAAAAAATATTAGATAATTCAATAGCAAATTTTCATGATTTTAACTCGCTTATTTAATGATACAAACAAGCTGTACAGAAAAAGAAACACGAAAAATATTCTGAATGTATTTCTGTCTAGAACTTTGTTATACTTATCCATATGTCCAAAAAGGAAATTTTGCATTTACTGAATTGAACTGGTTTTTAATTCTATTAATCAATGAAAACAAATATTATAAAATTAAATAGCTTTGCAGAATTATGACCTATAATTATATACTTGATCAGTGAGGAATTTAGAACATGATCTGTTAATATGACGCAATACGTATTATTTAACAAAAATCAGTCAAAAAATCGAAAAATGTTTTTCAGCCCAAGTTATCCTTTATATATTTTCTGTTACACCACAATTTCCAGAGTTCTACTTTAAAACTATTCGAGGAAATAAGTTTTAGGTTGATTGGTGTTCATATTCTGCACCATTCATCCCTATAAAAAAAGCCTTTGGTGGTGTTCTGACTTTTTAATTAATATTCTCTCTTTCACTAACAACAAGTGGTAAGTTGAAATTATCTGAAATTGTTTTGAAATTATTTGAAGAGTTACCATTAAACCTCAATGTTTAATTATATTACATCAATATATTTTGCATTCATTATTTTTTTATTAATTTATATGACATATTTTTAAAATATTAATTAATTTTGGTATCATAAAAATATTTTTAAAGACTCATTGTTTCTTTCAATTCTGTTTACTTTTTATATATACTCATATTTGAGTGCATTATAATATAGCATTTCATAAGCTTATCATGCCTCATTCGAAGAGAAAAATTATTCAAGTAATGTTAATATACACTTTGATATAAAGGAGAAAAAGGCGTAAAATTAATATTGCTTTTCGTGTAGCCTGACTGTCTGAGAAAACAAAAAAAAAAATCAATGTTAAATGGAGGAGTTGGATACAGCCCTCAATTTTTTTAATCACTGCGAACTAAACCATACATTTTAAACATAAATTTTTTTAAAAATTTATTTACTTTAAAATCTTTGTAAATAAGATTTCTGTGATATTTCTTGCAATTTTTAAAAAATTACCATCTGAAAATTTTAAATTTCAAGTATGCTAAATAATACTAACGAACTTTATGAAAAATTTAATTTGTTCGTTCTATACTTACAATAATTTTATTTACTAATTTTTTTTTGCATTTATATATCTTTTTATAGCAAATAAAAACTTTAAAATGATTTATCTTAAAGCACTATTAAGCTAAGTGTTTTAATATTTTTTTCTTAGATATGGCAATTAATACGTAAAAAAAAGTTCGTATGCGTTTTTGAATCAAAGCAATAAATAATTTTTCTTAAACAAAAGTATTTCAATCCAGAATTTACTCATTTTTAAGGAGTTCTTAATAAGCACTCATGAAAAAAATTATTTTATGAATTTCAATTCAGTTATCCAAACCCCATGCATATATTAGTTGTACAAAGATTGACAAATTTGTGAATCATATTTTATATATGTCGGTTAATTATTTTAGGAGGAGTAGCATTTTAAAATAACTTTATAAATTCATTTTAAAACCAAATGAATTGTTTTATTTTTGGGATTTTTGAGAGCGTATTCTGTTTTACGTATTACACACCTGTAAGTTTAAAGCCCCTAAATATCATTGAATCAAAGATTTTTGCTTTAATCGTACCATATCTCCTTAATATCAAAACATAATTATAATTTTTTTTTTGTTTCTTGATGATGCAAATAAAAAATCAAATTTCCTCAGTAGACATTTTGAAAAAATTCAATTTAAATGAAAAAAAAAGATGTTCAAATATATTTCAATCTATACATTAAGAAAAATAGTCAAACTCTGGGTTATTTATTAAACTTGTATTAATGTTTCTTGTGACTATACAAAACGATTTTTTTTTAAATTTTTATTGTTATACTTATGACTCTATATACTAACATTATTGTCATCTTAATGTTTTCTATATATAGTTAAAAACATCATTACTGTCTTCTTAATAGTAGTATAACTATTCATGAAAACCAAATTTGTGTCATTTAATGTTATTTATGACAATGCTGAAGAATTTTTATAAAGCTATTGTGATATCTGGAAAACATATAATACATGCCAACTTCATCTTTCTTTCACAAAATCACTTTTAATAATCTGGATTTTTGTTAAAATCTTTATGAAAATATAATAGGTACTTTTATAACATTTGGGCTCCTTCTAAGTACTATAGCATGGTGAATAGTATAGAAATTAATGAATATGTCTAAAATTGTATTTTCAATTGTAAAACAAAAATTTTCGATTATTCCTTTTCGCATTTTGTATTTAGGATAAATTTTTTTAAGCATTTTTACAACCAGAGCTTACAAATGTATTAGTATCCTTTAATTCTCTCAGTTTGAAACGAATTTACGTTCTATAATGAGTTTTCATGAATTAGAAGTTCCGCTTTGAAATAACGAGATTGACGCTACTACAAAAGACGTAAGCATGCACCAAACGATAACGACTGACAGCCAATTAGCGTGAAGCCTCCTTTTTCGAATGCAGTGTCTCTCGCTTCTGTGAACAAATTTGTATAACCGTAAAGTTTGTTCGCATTAGAGTTATTTTTATTTATTCTGAACTCCAGAAAGAATAAGGGAAAAAAGGTCCGGAATGGTGGCAAGACAGGTTATTGGTTCTGCACGAAGACAATGTCCTGGCTTATTTCGCAGTATTTGTCAAGAAGTTTCTAGCTTAGTACAACATTTCAGTTTTAGACCATCCACTTTATTTGCCGGATCTTGTGTCATGCAAATTCTATCCGTTTCCTAAGATGAAATCTGCATTTAAAAGAGCACTATTCGAGTCCATTGAAGCTGTGAAAGTAAAAGAAACACGCCTCCTGATGGAGCTGACAGAAGACTTCCAGCAATGTTTCGAACAATGAAAAATTCACATGAAGTGTTGTAAAGATAAAGGAGGGCTTATATAGACGGTAATAATAAATATATACTTATTAAATCAAAATAAAATATTTCACAGTGTTAGTCTCGTTATTTGCTAGCCACACCCCCGAGTATTCTTTATTATTATTATTAAGAGCCACATTGATGTATTAACAATCAGCCAAATATTTCATTTTTATCGGTCAAAAATCAACTAAATATTAATTTACTCTTTTTTGAATTTAATTAAATCAAAATAAATTAATAATGTTTAGTGCTTCGTTAATCAGATTTTTAACCAATTAATATAATAGAGAAGTCTACTTACTTTAATAAATCCAAATAATAAGTTTGAATTAATTAGATCTGATTACTATAGAATTTTCGTTCCGAAATCCGAAGTAAGTATACATGCTTATCAAACATGCTCTCGCCTCAAAATTGCTTAGTCTAATGTAGTGAACCCATCAATTTCACTAATTCTTTTCTCTCTCTTAATTTATTTGCTGCCTTTTTATATGTTAGCAATGCTAATTTATATAAGTCACGGACATTTTCACAAGACATGACTCTCATATCAAACATCTCAGTAAACTAAACCCATACGCCAGTTAAAGGGGAATTTGCGTGGGAATTCAATACAAAGTATCACACAGTTCCGAATAATGACAATTGAATATGAAAATATCAAAACAAAATTCTTAAGAATGTCGCTAAATTATCAATTTTAAATTTTAAATTTACTTATAACTGAAACATATTAATCAATATTTTAAATTTCTCTAAATATTTATTCTATATAAAAATTATCGAGAAATTGAAAATAATTTCATTTCATTTCTAAAACAATTATTCCAACTTGTTATTTTTAACCTTTGAGTATTGCATAAATTCAGTTAAAAGTAATGCTTCTTAAACCAGTTCCCAAATTATGTGGTTTTTCCAAATTCGTTATTAAAATGAAGTTATTTCATGAAACTAATTTAAATGAAATTTTAGAACTAGGAGTTTCAATGTATTTCTCTAATATTTTGAAAAATGTTTCAAACATTTTGGTCTTTCAAGATGTTAAAATCTCATCATTTACTTAATGCAATTATATTTTAAGTGGTTTTAATACACACCTCACACACAAATATATCACAAAAAATATCCTTATAATTTTCTATTATGTATAAAGATTGAAACTATGTGTTTCACAAAGTCTCAAAAGAGGAATCAGAAGCTAAAATGTGAAAAATACCAACTGACTTGTAAAAACTTTCAAAAAGAAGTAGTTTTTGTGAAAAATTACAGAAATTTCCTTCGAAGTCACTCTAATGAAGATTGATTGCAGTTAAGAAGAATAAAAATACAAGTTCAAAATGATTTTTTTTCGATTTCTTTGATTTAAAGTTTGAGTCTTTTGATCTTGGAAATGTTTTTAAACAGTAGACAAAATTTAATTTTTTGATCCGGCTTTTAAATGTCATTAAGGAGAAAAAATTTCTAGTGCCCCAGTATCATGAAAAACTTTTACAAACTATGAATTTATGGATCTGTATCTATATTTTTAAGTAAGTTTCATGATTTTTGTAAAGAAATAGCTCTTTTGAATTAATTGCAGGAAAACTAAAGAGAAAAACCGCATTTGAACTATTTTTTCATGCATTTTCTACACAAAACAATTTTTTTTCTAACATTTGCTTCTAGAGTATTTCGAGAATTATTTATATTCCGTGAATATTACTTGCTAATTTAAGTTTTGATGATAAGGAAACGAAAGGAGGAAAAATTCTGAAATTGAATTAGCTGAAACAGAAATTTGCTTCCCAGGAAAAATGCTACAACTAATTAACTCAACGATATAAAACAAAGTTATTTTACATTTCATTACTAAAACACAATGTAAAATTTCAGGACTGATTGCTTTCTTGTTATTCTAAAAAGCTATTCGATTATTTACTGCAAGATAAATTATTTAAAAAAAAAAAAAACGTATATTGATTTACACCATAAGGAGAAATTTTTGACACCTTAGAGCAGAGGTATTCAACCTGAGTTCAATGACACCCTAGGATTCCCTGGAACTATGACATGGATTCCGCAAGAGATCACTTATTGTTTAGTCAAATTACCAAAATTTCAGTAACATATTTAATTTTTATAAATGACCAAATTCTTAAAGGCAGTTTGTTTGTAAAAAGAAAGAAATATTTTATAGATAAAATAAAATCTTAAATTTCGTAAGATTCACGAGCTTCAAACACATTAATCGAGATGCATTAAGTTACATATTGGTCTTCATTCTTTGGATCAGGGGAAGAACTGACCGTTTATTTGGCCACTTATTTCACTATTTTTAAGTTTTTTTTCTTCTTTTAAATAAAATTGACACCTCTCTTAAAATTGAAGTTTTGGGCAGATTGAATTTCAAAGAAAATATTGAATGCTTTCCTAATTTGCATAGAAGAAAGTAACGCTAATACCGATAAAAATGTAAAAATTAGTTTGGTTTAATATTTATCAGATATGTAAAAAAACATTGTTTGAATACATCCCTGTTCAAAAAGAAAAACTATCTTGGATCCAAACTCCTTCTCAAGATTGTTGACACCTCTTAACTCCCAATAAACGAAACAAAATAACAAAATCATACATTGCCCGAAGTGGAATTGAAACTTAATTTTAGTCAAGTTAACATTACGCATTTTTTTTTTTTTTGGATTGACATTAGAAAAGAATATCCTAATATTGCCAAAATAGCAGTAAAACGTTTAATCCATATGTTTCAACATATGTATGTGAAAACTATTTCTCTTAGTATGGTGTGAAATAAACAAAATACAGAAACAGATTGGATACTGAAGAAGACATTAGAATAAAGATTTCAAAAATTATTACAGATGTAAAATACATTACAATATGAATAATAGCCAAGTCAATAAAAAAATATTTTTATTAATTTCTGATAATTAAATTTTTTTCTACTTTTGCTTATTATTCATAGAATATATTTAAGAAAAAAAAAAAAAAAAACTCATTAGCTACCTTGACATTCCTTATCTTATTAAGATGTTTCTATTGTGATAAAACAGAGATGCAATAATGATTTTGTAAATTTGAGTAGAATAAAGCTTTAATATCCTACTTTTTCTTCTCTTTGATCAAGAGGTTCCTTCAAGAAAATGGTAAGCTCAAAGGGTTTCCCCAAAGTTTAAAAATTTGAATACTTCTGCCTTAGAGAATGAAAATATTCCAGAAAAGATATTAAAAACAGACTTTTATACTCATATTAAACTCACTATGTTACACACACACACACACACACACACACACACACACACACATATATATATATATATATATATATATACTGAAAATTTATGAAAGAATAATTTAAAATATCCAAAAAGACAAAAATCCAGAAAGAAATGTAACAATGAAAGAAAAATAAATAAAAATATGGAACCCAGCAAGTCAAAAAGCAATATCGGGTTGAGGACCGATTAAGCGGGGTTAAACTAGTTTAATGGTACCAACCTTCCCCCTTTGCGACATGGTAGGCTGAATTAGGAAATCCAAATTGCAAAAGAGTTCATGATTAAAAGATGCAAACAAATTCAGCGATAAAATCTACAAAAATAAATCTATAATTCCTGGTAGGCTGAATTGGGAAATCCAAATTACAAAAGAGTTCAGTGATTAAAAAATGTATAACATTTCAACGATAAAATTTACAAAAATAAAATCTATTATTCTAAAAATTATCAACAAATCAAAATATAAAAATTACATACATAATTCAAAGAAATGAAGATTCAAATATGTGAGTAGTAAGACGTAATTTTCTTTAAGCTTCAAGATAGAATTTTCTTTAAGCTTTAATTATATATATATAATTTAATTAATGAAGTGTCTCAGAGTTATTTATTAAATAATTGTTATTATTAAATTATTTCAACAAAAATGTAAAATTCGAATACCAAAAAAATAGATCAATAATAGTTACGATAATAGTAAATTTTTTGAGTTTGGAATAAATAAGTTTAACCATATATGTAAATAATCCTAACCACTCGCAAATATGCTAAAAATTATGTTGTTTAATTTTTGATGGACTAATTTTTTTCCCAAAAGTCGTAACATTTTCAAGTGAAATACTTTTTTAATCTTTGTATAAAAAATATAAAAAATGTTATTCTGAAATAAATATATTTTTTATCCTCTCAATACAGTCAACAAAAATAACCATTTAAATTTTCATTTCAATTTTATATAAATTTCAATTGGTAATATTGTTGTTTACAAGATAAAAAAAAATATTTTTTGATTATTGTTTTCTATAAACGAAAGTTGAAAAGTTAGTCTATTTTGTTTCTCTATTTTTTAACAAAAACTCATTATTAAAAATAGAAAATTAGAAAAATCAAATTTTAAAGACTTAAAATTTTTTGACAGAAATAAATAGTTTTTTGTGTGCGATGTATTTGAATTATACAAATTCATTTTATAGAAATAATATGCCTAGATACCCATAGGAATATATCTGAGACTAAATACACTTCAAAGTGTTCTTCTATCAGTCTGGAAATAATTGCCTAAAAGTAAAATAAATATACAAACGTAAAATATAAATTAAGTATTACAGTAGATATTTTTATGGTTCTGTGTGTCATGGTACAAATTTTTACACACATATGATTTTTATCTTGATATAAAAGGCATACGAAATCGAAACACCCACACATCTCATTGAGTGTCCAAAACTTTTTTACGAACCATCATTTTCCTAATTCTTCTTTCTGGAAACAGTAAGTTATACTAAGGGATATTCTGTAGTTATAATTATTACTAAGATATAACTGACCTTTATGGATAAAAATTATTTTGCATTTTGATTTATCTTTACGTACATATTGTTGTAAGCTTAGCTGTTTTTGCTGTATGATTTAAGAAAGCAGTAGATTCCAATAACGTATAATTTCGGTAAAATTAAACTATTATACTGGAGTACCATTATGTTTTAGTTAATACTAAAATAATTAAGATTCTCGTAATATTATTCTTAACACATCGTTACCTAGTCACAGTCCGAAGCTACACATTTCTCCCAAATTTTCTTGATCTCTTGAAGGCCGTCATTGAAGAACTCAGAAATTCTTCTCCGTATTACAGTTACTTCAATCTACGTCTACTTGAAACCGAACAAATTAACATTAATAGTTGTTGAAAATAATTGATAAATATCTTTTAGTTATATATTCCCTCTTGTTACTTATGTTATAACCAATTTGGGTGCCAGAAATAATAACATCTTGATGGGTTTTTCATAGAATTTATTTTCATTCAAATAATTTTAAATAACAGAAGACAAAAATTTCGAGAAAATGTATTATATCGGCTGCTAGACTGGAGTGGCTGACCGCTAACAACATCAACAAGAGACCCTAGCATCTAGCAAAATTTTGTATATAATTATCCAACTTTTTTTTAATTTAAGAATGAACAAATTGAAAGCACAATATCAATACAAACTTTTAAATACTTTCATTTTTTGAAAGAAAAATGTGTTCTATGAAATAGCTTACCCGATATATTATGAAAATTATTTAGAGCTCATCATATATGCAGAATTATCCATACACATGAAATTCTTTCATTAAAGTAAGACTCGTTAGTAAAATTAATTTATTTATATAACAGTACCACGTCGGTTTTAAATGTGAGTGGCAGGTAGTTTCATCTACGAAGATCACGTGATTAAGCGGATTCTCAACTGTTGTAGTAAGCAACAATTTGTACATAAGGATCATTTAATTTCCAGAATAAAATTTATACGGATTATTCGGTTGCTTGTTAGTAATTACTGAAACCTTATGATGTCACCTCATACTTTCAGTATGAAAAATTAGTCTTAAATTGTTTAACAAAAGCATAAAATAATGCTCTAGAAATTCCCCCTCCCATGGAACATAAACTTTAAAACAATTTTACAGGTCTTAATTTTGTTCCTAGTGCTTCGTCCCTAAATCACTAATCCTTTAATAAAACACTTAAATATCTGACTGAAACATACTGCCTACCTTTACATGATTATAATAATATTCAAAAAAAAAATCGCGAAACATACACTTAAAACAATTAAATTCTAGAATAATTAGTATAATAATGTAGTTAAGTAGTTTGACAATCAAGGAACTCACAGATATCACAGAACAGGAAAAGGAAAAAAACACTTACATACCGGCGTGTTTTGCTACTATATCTCTTTAATGCACATTTGGATTTTTGCGCATTCGTCATTCTTATTTTTCCATCCGTCTCTGGAAAAATATCCTTAATTCTATCCAATGGAATTGACATTCAAGTGCATCGCCTTCATTTGAAATTACAAAAGATTATATTTTATGTTATATTTTTTAAATATGTATATTGACCTATGTTGTAAGGTATTTAAATAATATTTATGCCATCTTTTTCATATGTATTGAATGTTCTTTGTTCTCTTCAATCATCTATCAGTCGTTGATAACTTAACTCAATCAAATCTGCTTCCAAAACAGCAATGAATGTCTACTTATTAAGGAATGACCCAACATCAGCACTTAAAAATCATAATTTTCCTATAGAAAAACAATGATTGAACGTGATTGTGGTTCATCAAAAAAATCATCGTCCGTGCAGGCTCTTGATTGGAAACCCTTTGCACTGGGGATACCCACGTCAGAAAAGAATTCTACTATTTCTTGTTTCTTAATACCTGATTGATACGATGAGCCATTTCAAGGCCCGAGTCGTTGCGATTTTCTCCAAGGAAAGTACAATAAATATTTACCACACTTTAAGCAATACCTAGAAACGAAATTTGATTTGATGTTGCTCGCAGAATGATTTTCAGTATAAAACAGAGAGCTATAACAGAGTTTTTACCGTTTTACATATTAAATGAAATAAGTAATCATCACGTTTTTAAATATAGGACGTTTATTCAATCCATGAAATTCATTAGAATCGTTACTCGTGCATTTTGAGTTAGAATAATTAATATTAAATATCATAATCGTAATCTTTTAATTATATTGATAACATTTTGTACTAGTGTATTTCGTTTTGAAAGCTTAAAGACTTCGAACATATGTTAATGGGGGAAAAAACGAAATACCCAGTATACTTAAACAATTCATTTCCTTTCTATTCGTGTTACTTTCAGAGTAGTAGAAGCATCTAACTTTTGAAGAATAGTATTAGGGACTATAATTTCTGAAAAATGAAATCTTATCTTCTGTTCCAGAATTTCTAGAGCTCTAAGCACATTCATTAAGAAAATATCCACAAACCATACTGCAGAAAGTGGAGTTTAAATTTGAATTGGAGGGTAAGCCATGAGACGACTTAAATGAACAAGCACACAATTTATCCTTTAAATTAAATCCCTGTCTTCTGTAAGATCCCAAGTAATTCCGTAGTTAGTATTGCTTATCGGAAATAAATGAATAATTCTTGCCGCATTACTATGATTGATAGTCATAACATGATTCTTAAGACTTTGAAATATTAAAATTTTTGTAAATACTGGACTTAAACAGATCCAGAAAAGAAAACCATTCCTGAATATGACCAATATGGATAGCAAATAGAAAACGGAGGCTGTCATGACTACTTGGTTTCGCTCGTAGTTTAAAGTCGTTCACTTTATATAGAGACATTTGTATTTGTATTTTGTATACCCAAAGTTGATCAAACACTTCTTGAACATATCGTTGCTCCTCGATATTTTTATCAATATTTTTCTATTCACAATTCTCAGAAATATATGTGCAATCAGATTCGTATGTTGAATTCTACTTTAATACTTCATTAATAACTAATTCAGATTTAAATATAAGCATAGTTGAATAACAGAAAAAATAGAATTTATTTTATTAATCATTAAAACAAGATAAAATTGATAATTTAAAACAATAAAAAGGGAAGTATCAGATACTCTAGAAGATCCCCAAGAAGACATTCGCCTACACACTGGAACATAAAATTATATCTACTAATTATTTTCAGGTATTCACTTTACTTTATTCATCAACAACAGAGTGCGCCTAAGTATCACTGATCTCTAATCAAGACACTTAATGTTTGACCAAAAATTAGCTTAACGCAGATATATTGAAATTAAGTTTGACATTTACAAATTTCATTACACACAAAAATATAATTGTAGACTTTCACTTTACATTTAAAGTTAATACTGAAATTCAAACTAATATTTATTTTCCTTTAAGGATATTCAAAAAACAAGATATACGTTATATTAATGGAGCAAAGTATGGCAACTGAACTATAACTAAAAATTATTATTAGCTTACAACTATTAAAAGTTGGTCTGAATCAGAACTAAATCTAACATAAATAACAACCTACAGATAACAATAATCTTACAGTTGAAACCTTCCTCTCTCTATCTCTATGGAATCTATCACAATTTCTCCCATTGTCGTGGTGTGAACGTTAAGAAATTGGGGTACCAGGTCAGGTGTCGTCCTTATCACTTAATAGAGGTTTAAAATTACAAGATAAGTCGCCAATAGCCTTCGTGTTGCTTCTAGTGTGACGTTTATAAAACCAAATCAAACCAATATAATCTTACACCCAAGCCTTAAGCTCTTCGCAGTTTTTAAATGCTGTACCATCAATTTTATGCAACGCACTTCAGTAATTATATTTCAATTATATAATCACGATTTATCCCTAAGAACAGATTCTCAAACCAAATTACTCCCTAAAAGACCCCAAAGAGTTTAATTGAAAGGAAAAGCGCTTAAGAACTCCATTACAATCTGATTTTATTTTATCTGATATATACAGTTTTTCTCTCTCACCAGAAAACTAAGTAAGTTGCAGTTCGTAGACATCATTTATTGTTTAATAGCTTTTCTTTTATCTACTTAGGAATAGTTTTATATCTTTTGGAGTTAATGCTCGAATTTTCCCAAAGGAATCGAAAAAAATAACTGAGAGTCCATGTTAAAAAAACTAATAATGGTGGAGAAACCTCCATATATAATCCCTGAATTATATAAAAAGGATTATATAACTTTTCCAGCAGTGATTATATATCACTTATCTACTGAAAAAGTAAAAATATATATAATAATACTTATTTATAAAATAAGATAAGTCTTACCATCCAAATTAATCTCCCGTATAAGCGACCGAGAGATATTAAGAAACTTAATAGTAGTATGTTCAAATAATATAGATTTGTGTAAATTTTTACACTAATTTTAATAACTTAAAAAAGGGTCCCTAAATTTATCATATTAAATCATATATCTCAGCATTGTAGATAATTTCCTGAATATTATATATTAAATCTTAATAATTTTAAAAAAGTGTTAAAAACTTGTTGGTGCAAATTTCCCCCTGTCTAAATAAGGAAAAATGAAATGAGAAATTCTTCTAAGTGAAAAATGTTTCCATACAACTTGAAGAATTACTGAAGAATACACAATAATTCTGAAATAAGATAGTTGGTATATTATAGAATACATCTTACTAGTAGAAATTATATGGGAACAGAGTGTAAAATTTCTTAAAATATAACAAAAAAAACGTAAAATAAACCCGATACACGATACTCAAGAGAGTATAAATTTGGATAATAATTTCATTACTTTTTATAGCTTGTATAAAAGGGGAAAAATAGTATTTTTGGTTTAATTGCTGCACACTTGTAACAAATACGATAAAAATAAATATACAATTACTGACTTTAAGCACAACCAAAAGTACTATAAAAATTCCCATCCTTACACTTCAAAAATAATCTACTTCCATTCCATTATTATTTAGTGTTAGAATGTAATCAGCGCATTTATGTTATCGCTATCAATCAGTTTTCACACGTCTTTGCTTTGGATTAAGAAAGTTTATTCTGTATTAATGACTCCTCTTGAGTATGGAAAGGATTTATTACCTGTCTATCCTTCTTCAAAGAGCGCCCGAGAAATTAAGAATGGGTATAGTTAGACTGAGAAATATACAAAAAGCACATATGTGGGTGTTGAGAGAGAAATAAAGGAAAAAAAAACATTACTGATTATACATAACCTCTCATAGAGTTCGTCTTAAGCATAATTAAAAGGACTAACTAGAATAATTAAAGAGTTTCAGTTAGAAAGTAATATGGGTTACGACTTTAAAATACTTAACATTGTTGTTTTCTTCGCCAAAATGATCGCCAAATTCGTCAACATCATTAGTTAGTTTTTTTTTGTGACCAATTGAAATCTCTGTAAATTTCTCTTTTTCTTTACAAAAGTAACGTTGTAGGTTCGTAACGGTATTGTTGCATTGTAATTCATTATTGTATTCCAATTAAAGAATGTACTGGCTCTAAAATAAATTATACTTTAAGAGATTATCTTGTATACAGAGTAAAATTGGTTAAGCACAACAAAATATATAGTATAAACCTAATCCATGATGTGTAAAAGAGCTTAAATTGAATTTCCGAATCCATTAACTCTCCACAGCTTGTTTTAAAGAGAGAAAAAAATAGTTTTGGTTCGGTTGGTTTCACATCCAAATGCAACACTGTAACGATTATAGTAAATATACAGTTACTCACTCTAAAATTCAAAAATTATGTGAAACTCCTCTCCTGATGTGTTGAAAATGATCCACCCCATAATTATTCAATGTTAAAAAGCAATCTACGAACTTGTATTTAAGGTATCGCCATCAATCAGTTTACTCACATTTTTGCTCTGGGCTGAAAAGTTTGTTCCATATTAATGACTCCTCGTGAGAGTGGGAAAGATCGATTGCTCTCAATACACTATTTCAAAGAACGCCCGAAATGAAGAATGGGGTGATTTAAAATAGAAAAATGTAAGAAGCTGAGTTTTATGTTGAAACAGAAATAATAAAAGCAAAACATATCTCCGAAAGTACTTCATCTCTCATGGATTTCATCTTAAGTATAATTTAGGTAACTCACCAGAGTAATTAAAGAGTTTATTTTGGTCATTAATCTGGGTAGAATCCAGAATAGTACTTTCTTACATTGTTGTGTTCTTCATATGTTATACATTTGATTAGTGAAGCAGACGGTATGTCATTTATTTTTTTAAAATCCAGTAAGGTTATAATGAAAAATTGATTTATGAATATAATTACTCAAATGATAAATAAAATGACTGTGTCGAAGAGAAATTCATGGTTTTCTCTTTACAAACCACTGGGAATTTTAAATTTCAATTGCGTTAAATTAAAACTCCTTTTCAACCAAATGAAACATGATCCAAGCAAATTTGATAAAGGTAAGAAGTTTGAATAATAAATCTGTGGATAGTGATATGTAAAAAATTGGAACTAAAAGGGATAGAAGGATAACGAAAAACCTTGCCAGTGTTAGAATTGAATGTTTGTTAGAATTTATAGGGAATTTTGATTATAATAGAATAGTATTGCATAATCTATGCATAAATTTAATTAACTTTGCATGTCCCTTTCTTACGTCTTTTTTATTGGAAACTGTGGATTTATTGACTGTTTAATCAAAGATTATGGTGTCAGTTACATATTTAACAATTTTAACTTTTCACTCATTCATATTTGAGTTGCTAAATTCCGATTCGGTGTTAAACAACAAAATACATCTTAAAAGCTTTTCTAGAAATTTTTGGATCAGAACTGTTCTATAATATGGCTGCATATTCTTATTTTATTACGTATTTTTTTCCAAAGAAATAAGATGGTCATTATTTTTATTACAGCACTTTTGTATGAGGTAATCTTTTCCATTCATTCCACTTTTACCAGCAAAGCCCTTTTCATTTTCTGACGGTTTGAATAAAAGAGAACTGTCTTTTCTAGTTTCTTTGTAAATAGAGTGAAAGGTGACAAATCATACTACAGTCAAGGTTAATTGAGTTACGGTCACGAGTAAGAAATATTGCTGTGTTCTAATATGTATTAGGTGACATTGACAGTGATATACTGAGTCTGGATCTAAGTTTCGATTTAGTAATTATTGCAATTCTGCCTTATATATCATACTTATGTTCATTATGACTTCCTCACCTAAAGGGGGAGTATACTTTTGTTATTCTTCACAAACATATATATATAAATAAAATTTTGTTTCTGATTATGATCGATTTAGCTCTGAATCTAATGAATTGTGAGTTTTTAGCATAAGATATTGAATATTATAAAATATAATACGATAGATTGTACAGTATTATTTGTAAAATAAACACACACGTTTACTTTAATAATTGTTCAATTAATTAATTATTGTAGAACATAACCACACGCCTTTTCTACCCAGTTTTGATGAAAAAAAATTGTTTTTGTTCATTAATTATGCATTCTTATAACTAACTACTTAAAACTAAACTTCTTTGACTTTACACAATATGGACGATGCTCTTATTGCATAATATAGGGAGGAACATGTGAATTTGTAACATTTCACACAATCAGACCCTTAATGAATAGATAAGGTTAAAATTAGAGGCTTTTTTATGAAGCATTATATAATTAATTCATAAGTTACTTGTATCATTTAAAACAAAAAAAAATTAAGATATTGTTTTCTCTGTTTCAGACCCTACCTTAGACTTGTCGATTACAAATGTACAATTATATTCTACATTCGATGAATTGAAAACGAACACTCTTTCAATAAAATATATATTTTTATACTTGATTCACATTGCTTATAATTTTACCCATAACATTATGACACTTTCCCTCAAAAAGATATGTTCTTTTAAAAGAAAATAAGTAATTTAATTTCCAAAAGAAAGCATTGATAGTTTGAATAGTTGAAATACTTAATACATGCTCACACTAAAGTATTTATTTTATAATAGCAGATCAGATATGATAATTTCTGATGTTATTGCGTGCTTCTATAAATAGCCTTTTTCTAAAGTTTTTAATGGATAAATTTAATATATGAAATGAAATTGCAATATTAATATATTAAAACAACAATTATATTGAAAATATTTTACATATCACTTGGTGTATATTTTTAATGCAGTTTTACAGGTTTAATTCTTTTTTAAATAAAAATTCATAAATATATAGCTTTACAATATGGATTTCTGTTAATCTTTTTTAATTAGCATTCTGTTCTTCAGAAAACATTTATAAATTAAATCAGCATGCTGCTTTATTTATTGAAACTTTGTCTTCTTTGTTTTAACAAATGAGAATCAAATTTGCAGTTTTTTTCCTACATATTCTTACCTATCGTGATTTTAATATATTTTTTCTTAGTTAAACATATTTCGATTTCACTACATTTTTTACTTATTTATAAAAGAGGAATTGAACATGAAAAATTAAAATATTTTGAATACCGATCAACTCAAATTAAAATTTAAGGTCTGCCGTAACCTAAAGAATCCCCTCTATTGGTATTTATCTCCATATTTGTAGCCTTTGGGTCTGGGGCACGAGTTGCTAGCTAGTGTCTAAATCGAGGTACTTATCCAACGCTGGACTCACAGTTAACCCAAGAAAACTTGGATATCCTGTATCGATCTCGGAGAATGAAGGGCTGAGTAAACCCATGAATACAATCCAAAGTGAAGGTGCTCGCTGTTAGACACGCAAAACACTACACCATCACGGCCACGATCAATTCACTTACTGATGCAAAATTCCTGTAACCCTTTAAAAAATTCTTATTTATACGTTTTATAAAACTGAAAAAAGAATATTCATTTTTTTGAAAAAGTGACATTCTACTGCTGTTTGTTGAAAAAAAAAATGCAGTTTTAAATTCTTTAAAAACTTTCTGTTACGAAAATGTCTGGGTGTGTGAGAGGGAAATCAAATCATATACGCAGGATAACAAAATATTCATAAATATTCAGTACAACCACACAGGTAGCAGAACTTTGACAATAGGAGTACAAACAAGTTCACAATATTTGTAATATATAGTGACATAAATACAGGAACAAATCAGTCAAGTAATAACAGCAATGTTCAGCTCATCAGATAACTAGTTCTTCCAACAGACAACCACTGCATTAATACTCTGCACTTACAGAGCAGACACCGACAATTGCTGGCATATACCCGCTGCTTCTAGGCAAATTTGCCTGATATTCTTCACATCCAAGTGCCAACAGTTTCCAGTGGATTTCTCGATCGATTAAACAGAGACTCCAAAGGCATACTCATTCCTCTCTCTCAAGCTTTCCACGTATTCATAGCTCCTCTGCCTAACGTAACATGAAAAAATTCAGGAAAAGTCAGGTCCTTTCTTTCTTGTGGAGATATCAACCCCATTTGAATACCTTTTCAAAATTTTCGTTTGTAGCTAAAATCACTAAGTGCCTCTCCAAATCGCCAAAATGGTCACCAAATCCGTTGCCAAGGTTAAGATGTTATTGCTTAAGCATCCCTTGCTGACTGATACCTCAGTAATTTTCTTTCTTCATATGCGAACCATTGAAAAGAAGCGTCAACTCATGTTCATAACAATATATATAATGTAAAATACAAGCAACTTAGTTACACTATTGCTTATTTTCATTCTCAATGTTGTGTTTCTGGTTTCTTTTAATTTAATATTTCTCTCACACATTCTTCAAACCTGCGATATAATGTAAAAGCTAGAATAATGTATTATACGATTCCAAAGAACATTTATGTGGAAAAAATATTTTGAAGAATTAGTAAATATATTGTTTGGTGTTCCTGAGAATTCTGATTGTGTAATCTTCTTTGAATAAAAATCAATTGCAGAGGATAGCATATAATATAAAATCTTATAATTATTGTGATTATTTTCCTGAAACTTTGCAATTTAAAACAGTATATTAATAAAATAATGTATTAATTCCAAAGTACTTATGTATAATATGAGCATGTTCTAAAATCATGTATTAAACATTATTGATAAAACACATAGCGAAAAACTGTAAACAAAAATTAGTTTCCTAAACGTAAAAATTGTATTGGTGTGAACTGATATTGAAATAAGTTTAGTTTTATCTCGTAGGCCATAGTCGCTTTTACTTATATTAAATATATAATTGCAATGACTAGATTGGGAATATATTCCAATTTAGATAGTAATAATACATAATGAGAAATACCATATTTATGAACATACTAAACTTGCTAACTAACCTAACTTTCTAATGATCCACTGCATAAACAAATAACTGCTCATACGAAACATATTAAAAGACCAATAATGAAAAAATGCATGTATATTGTCATTTTCAGCATACTCTTCTGTGACATATCTCAATTTTCGGATAGTAATATTGAATTTACATGTCCGGAAGATATCAATGCATAGGAAATATAGAATTTAATGATAATATATGTATAAATTGGATATACATTTGAATAATAATAAACTTTATCTCCTATGAAATACCAAATTTATTACTAAGAAAAGAAATTTAAATTAAGAAACAAAACTGGTATAAAGATTCTTTAAAAGCGATTTTCAGGGAATAGTTTATTTAGATAACGTTGGGGTGAATGGTTGTTGGAGTCATTTTACCATTTTTATTACACAAAAATCTTGCGCGAAAATTTTGAGCAATCTGGTCAATGTCATTCTCCATAACAAAAGGTGAAGTAATATTTGTGGTACTTCTTATTATAAAATATTAATGTTTAAAACGAAAAAATTAAAAAAAAAATATTGAATATAACCATTAATGCAGAGTGTTTACATAAAACCATCGATGCAAATACATATATTGTGGAACATACGTATGGTTTATGGTATATATTTTTTTGTGATTTCAAAGAAAAAATCCTTGAATTATTTAAAATGATATTAGAATCCATACTGTATTTAGGATTTGTATTATATTAAATTCAAATCCTATAATTATTTAATATTTTTTTTTTCTTTCTGAAAGGAAAAGGTAGCCATTTTATTTTAAAATTTATTAATGAAATATAGAAAGTATTTTCAAGACATTCTTCACGTTTTAGAAGAATTTCGAGGAAAATACATTTTAAGAACATTCAAATACTAAAGATAATATTGAAAGAGAAGAATTAGCTCCATATTTTCAAAAATAGGGACAAAATTCCATACATTTTATTCTTAAAATGTAATGTGAGTTACACCTCAGGTACTGTGATAGTTTTATGTGAATTTTCACATTTCTTAAGAGGGAAGAAGTCAACTTTATCTTCATTTTTATTTTCTTAGGCCATTTACCAAATGTCATTCATAATAATCGTTAGCTTCCGATAAGTTCTGGCTTGTTATAGCTCTTATAAGTAGAATGCATCATAGGACAATTACTTCATGAATGACGTAGCAATAAACTGTGGGATCTCTGAATGGTAATATTTCCTTGAATTATTACAAATGTTAACTGAAAATTCCAGAAAAGAATCAATATTTTTCTAGTAGCAAATTAAAAGTAAGCAAGATTTGAATTGTTTGAAGAATGGAAAATGATTAGAGTAATCTTGTTTTTGACTTCGAGTTATCAGAGAAATAAAATGAAGAAAGTGATTTTTCTTTTCTGAAAGAAAGTTTTTATGGGAAAAGAAGTATTTTAGTCAGAATTGTAAGAATTGAGTAGACACAACACCAAACTTTTAATGTGAAAGAACTCTGAAGAATAATATTATTAAACGATTGATTGGCGTGGTATACAGCTTGTGATTACAAACCGTAATCAGATGAAGTTTTCCTGTCGGTAATTCATTAACTTATTCTATGAATGAATAAAATCATTATTAATAAACTTTCATTGTTGTAATTATCATAAAGTGTGGTGACAGTTCTTAAGGCTTTTAAAATTTTTAAAAGATATTTTTTTATTTTATTTGAAATATTTCGATGAAATAGTCTTTTTACTCCATTTTGCAGAACCTTCATTTTTTAACATTATTTAAGCAATGTAGTAGAAACCAGTCGTATATATATGTACATAAATGTAATTCAAAAATGTCTATATATTATTATTTTCTTTATAAGATACCTTTATTAGCTATCTGAGGAATTACTCCGTAACTTTAGCTACAAAATTTACAGATTTAATATACTGGTCTTCCTTCATTTCATCGAGATATATCTTTCATATTAGACTAATGTTTGAAATATTTTCGAAGCACGTCACTTTTTAATTTGCTGAACTGAAGAATGTGATTCTTTTTCGAAGTGACAAGTATAAGCAGTTTACAAGATAGTCCATTCTAACTTTTATTATATATATATATATATATATATATATATATATATATATATGGGATCTAAGACCTGCTGATCAACCATCCCAGAAGGCAGCCATGATGCTTCCAGAGCGCCACCTAGCACTTCGAGAGAGATTCGGAGTAGTGAGATGTGACGTGGACGGAGAATTAGCCAGACGCTGAACAAGATGGTTCAGGAAATTGCTCTGGACGATATGTAGTGCTGGACGTTAAATTTGGGATTACGCAAGTTTAATCAATTTGTTTTGTGTTTTTATGTTCTGTCCTACGTCAGCAAATAAACTGTGTGTGTAATAAGTAGTTATTATTCTTAATCTTTACACACACCATATATATATATATATATATATATATATATATATATATATATATATA
>BMAW01007495.1:939-11253 GCA_019974015.1 Nephila pilipes | reverse complement strand
ATATATATATATATATATATATATATATATATATATATATGTTGTTATTTGCGACAATCTGTGTGTGCTAAGTAATTGTGAACAGGCTTAGGTATAAAAGCGTTAATTATATAACCAGAAATAATTTTTTCCTTCTTTGCAAATGGAAGATTGAATGTTAAATGATATTTGATCTTGAAAAATTCTTTAAGAGTAGTAGAATGCGTACTTATTTCTTCCCATCTGATTCATGTTACTACATTTTCTTTTTTGTTCTATTGATAAAAACTTCTTTTTTTTATAAATACTTTTCCAGCATTTTGTGAAAGCATTTTTATTGGATCTGTATTGATGTGTGATACAAAGTATTACAAGTGTGTGATACAAAGTGTTTTATCGAATACTTAGTGGTATTCTATTTTCAACCCCTTGCCAGTATCGCCCGAGTCTAGTTCGGGCAACTACTACGATCAGAATTTGTGATGCCCGAACTGACTTCGGGTAGGAGAAAAATTAACGTTTCCATTTTGTGAAGATCGAGCTGAGTTATTTTCTACTTTAGAATATTTAATCCACTATTTTCCTATTAGATGGCATTAGTGGACCTAGTTTTCACCGATTATGACTTCAGTCGAGGGGGGGACAATGTGGGTGCTGTCAGATAAATTAAGACACACTTGGATGGATAAACAAAGACAGATTTTCGCTTTCTCATTTAGTTTCGGTTGTTTTCAGTGAGTTTTTTTGCAAATTATTTCCTTTTTTTGCAATGTTCGATTCAGACACCGATGTGGAGTACAGTTTAGCTATTTTTAATTAATTAGGTATTAATTTTAATTAATTAATTAATTTTTTATTAATTGGTATATTTAAAATTTTATTTTTGTAAGTAAAAACCATTTTCTAACTTTTATAATAATATAAAGAACAAAATTAAACAGTCAAAAAAAAATTCCATTTTAGAACCATTTTTTGAAATATGTGTCACAATTAAGGGGCTAATAATTAATTACAAGCATTCATTTGCTTGAAATTACATTTTAATGAATAACAATATAGGATTCTAATATTTTTGTTATTATTATATTTTTAAGAAAAAATGTATGTGATATTGAACTGGTATTATTTGTTGGGTTCGAAATATTTGTGTGTACATCATTCTTACCTAGAACGGCTTATAAAACCAAAGGTCAAAAAGTAGACTTCAGTTAAAAAATAGAAGAATTAAGCGAAAAAGTAACTGGTTATTTACAAATTATTTTTTAAAAGAATTTTAATATATAACATTATAAATGTGATTAAAACTCTTTCAATTGTTTTGCTTCATTTTTTCCTTCTTCTTATTTGTATTATAATTATTTTTAGTATATATTTTTATTAATTCTATATTTCTTTTGTTTTTATTCTTGATTCTCTTTATCCTCCCTTTTCTGTTTTGTATATTTATATTTATTATTTTTATTAAATATATTTGTTATTAAATGGTTGTTGAATAAGTAGGGTTTTTCCCTCTAGATGGCGACATATTTTTGTTTGACTGAGATAAATCTTTCTTTTTTACCACCTTATTTTATAAAGACGTTTTTAATAAGTTAATTTCTGGTTTTTAAATGTATCGTGAAATGTTTTTTTAATTTATTTTATGTATGTTTTAAAGTACTTTCATACATATTTTTTTCTTTTCTTTAAATCAGTTCTTTCGTTAATTTCCATTTGAATCTTTAAATCAATCTGTTAGGGTAGTTTCATTTAAATCAATCAATCAGTTTTTACTTGCATGGTGAAAAGAGTCATGGAGTAAAAACAGTACGTATTGGTATACAATTTTGTAGGGTATTCTATATTTGTAAATGTTCTTTCAGAGTAAGGTTTATTTTACACTTTTATTCATTTTAAATAAGTTTCTTTTTTAGATTAGGTTATTAATATCATTCTGCTAGTGATTTTAAAAGTTAGTACATTTTATGCATATGATGATATGTCTTTCACAAGTATTTTATTATTTTGTTTTATTATGTTTTTGTTAGCTTACCTTTGTGATTATTTTTGGTTTAATAAGTATTACTTTTAAATTGAGACTTTTAGTAGGTATTACAATATTTTAGATGTTTAGTTAAGTATAAATTGGTATTTTGTAGTGTATTTAAATATGTTTTTATGTTTACCTACTTTCGTTTTTCTCTTGTTGAATTTCTGACTTTTGGTTTTTTACCGTCTAATTATAATGTATTTCACAGAAGTGTGATGGTTTGAGAAGTAGTTACCGATTTAAATCCACGTTATTAAATTCTTAAGTAAGGAACAGTATTAATTACTTTAAATATATAGATTGAAATTTTGCTTTTTTATCACTTTGCTTTTGTTTTAAATTGTGTCGTTCTTTAATAGTTTGTTCGGAATTTTTGTGTTTTATGGTTTTAAATGTTCACAATTTTTTGACTATTCATGTAAATCTGTGTTTGATTTGCATTAATATTAATTTGATAGAAGTTTATTTTTTCCCGGAAGCATTTAGTGTTTTTTATAATACTTTTGCCTAATTTTGGATTTTCTAAGAATTTCTGTGATTGTGAAATGTACTACTTATATTTATATATACATACATACACACGCACACGCACACACACACATTTATATATATATATATATATATATTGTGTGAACTTGACTTTGCATTTTCAGAATTAGAGAACTTTTGTTTACCTGTCAGATAGGCGGGTTTCGTAATTCGGTCTGTGATTAATTATAGTTCGCATCTGACTCATAAAACAGACTTGATGATGACATCCCTAATTTAATTTATTTCTTCGATGTCACATAACAAATAACAAAGAATATTAAAATTATATTTTCGCCATTTTATATATCTTCACCCTCTACCTCATTTATTTTCTGTCAAGTGAGTCACATATCTCACTCTTTCAACTAGTGAGAGTCTTGTATGGCACGCAGCGTCCTCTATTCACCATAGTTTCAACACGTTTCTTTTTTTCTTTTTGTAATTTAAACATTACCATATGGGTGTGCTTACAGCGTTTTAGCTTAACTCCATAAATTGATGTTCTGGAATTTCTCAAACTGTATTGCAATCTCATTTCTAATAAAATATTCATTTTAAAATAAATTAAATAGGTATTTTTAATATTTGTGTAATGTTCCTTTAATTTTGGGAACATATTCAATGCATATCAAATTACATTCTGAAACGCATTCCATGCATATCCATTTTACATTCTGAAACACATTCCATGCATATCCAATTTACATTTAAAATTGAGATTTAAATCGGTTCAGAATCCACATCAAGAATTATTAATTTGATACATATTTCAAATAAATGTGACATTAATTTATCATGAATTACACAATTTGAATACCCAACTAGTTTAATGAGCGGTTTCGAGTCGTACATTTTCTATAATTGTCGGTGGATCTAAATTTTCGAAATAAGTTGATACACTTAAAGATATTATACATTGCATTGATAAGTATAAATATTCCCTATATTAATTATACTTCAAAATGAGATGGCTTCAAAATGAAAACGTGATTTATTCTTTACATTTAAAAGGCTGTGGAAATTTGTCAAATACGTTTGATATGTATGGAAATTAAATATTTATTGTATAAATATTTTGCAGTTTCCTCTTTTTAAAAAAAGATCAAGTTAGCTCAATGGTTTTGGGCACGAACTGCGTAACAAGATATGTACAAGTCATGTCATGAATGCATGCATTGATTCAACAAAAGGCAGCATTTTGTTTACTAATAAATAAAACAATATCTCAAAATTCTAATAATATGTAATCATAAGAACTTCATAAAAAAATTGCCGTTTTGCTACTGAAGATTCAATTCCAATTTTATACTGTGATATATTTCTGATACCCATTAATATCTCCTTCAAAATGCATAGCTAATATATATCTAGAAAAATATGTAAAGTGAAAATTTCGTCTCTGAATTAAATATTTAACTTCAAACTAAGACTTAAGAGATGATTATGGGAAATGGAATATGCGGTAGGAGATAATAAGTTTCAATCATGAGTAAGAATATAATTGAATGAATAATTACTCAATGTGAAAAAGACTATCATTTGGTACTTTAATTCAATTTATTAAAAAGAACTAGAATTAAAATTAACAGTTTTAACGATTGTCCATAATCACGCTACTCTTGAGTCATATACTTTAATAACATATGTTAAGCAATAATAATTAAACTCTAAATGAACACACGTAAGAAGAAAGCAAAATGATTTATTGTTAATCAATGATAAATATTGTACAGTTAAAGTTGCTCTCTCTCAAATAAAAAGTGAACTTATCAATTCTAACTTCGGATAAATTCATAAATTGTTAGCTTAACAATTCACTTATATGATTCAATTACTTCATACATAGCTGATTCTTTTCTTAATACTTCTAGTATAGAATCTGTTTTAATCCATAAACAAATAGAAGAGTTGAAGCCCTTATAACAATTCGCTATCAGAAAATCGTTATACTATATCTCCCTTCACTTTTCATTCAATTAATTTCACTTATAAATCATTTTATCTATTTCATAACATTTAAATTACATCTTTATCTAATTTGCATAATCATGTTTCATTTGGGTGGAGAAGCAATTGCAATTTTGCGCAATTGAAACTGAAATAAAATTCCTGAGCATAGAAACAATCACGAATATTTAGTCAAATGATTACATAATCGAAATTAATATACCTGAGATATTCAATACGCAGTACCTCGATACGAAAAATTTATTTTAGTTCGTGCTACTTATTATGAGTTGTATAGGAGTCTGTGTCAATTTTAACAAAATCCTAATTTAAAAGTTTTGCCAGGAGGTATACACATTCGCCTCAAAAAAATAGAAAACACTCTTTCTTCCCAATTGCGCATTTAACATTCCTGAACATTAATTGTACAATGACCTTCTAAGGGTACTTCAACTGTATATTCAAAGATTTTAAAAGATGGCTCATACCAAATTAAAACCAGCTGCTCTATGATCATAGAGACCAGTATCATGTGTTTTGTCGCAAGATGCATTTATACAAATGAAAGAGTAAGAGTTTTCTCATCAATTAGTAAAAGACACAAAAATATATTTAATAAAAATTTGGATATCCATCATATTAAACAGTTTATGCTTAGTTTATATTATGATATTTAGTTAATTCGTGAAAAAAGTATCGTACATGAGTTTTTCAAAGAAATAAACAAAGTCATTTTAATATTGAAATTGGTCCAACGCAGTATGTATTTACTGTGGAAGAAATTGACAAATAATTTCCCGTATAAATACATTAAATTACAATATAATTTTACAAAATATTGGAAACCATTTGCATAATGTTTGATAAATTATAACCGAAATTTTCAAAGCAAATTGATTTCATTAGTTTAAAATAAAATTTTCTTTAACTATATGCTTCAAAGATATTCATTTTAAATCAGTTTATATGTTTGTTTGTAGGAGCAGTGGATTAAAATGATTAATATCACAATAAATATGGGGGATTTTATTCGAGTCGAAATCGAATGACTAAATAAAACAGTAAAAAATTATAAAATTGGTATGTAATAGAAATTGCCTTTATTAACTTCCGAAACAAAAAGTAGGTAAGTTTTGAGTAATTCCAATTTATATGTTATTTTTATCACTCGCACATGTAGGTTATTTTCAATTTATACTTACCTAGGGGTCATAATTTTTCTATTTTGAAGCTTCATATATGAACGCTTGTTTTTGCTATTTATTACATCAGAAAACTTAGATACGTAAATTGCTCATTTTAGTGAAGTTGTTTTTCAATTATCCGTAATTTTACGTTTTCTTTCTGTTTTTTCAATGCATTAAAAATAATTTCAATGTGTCTCAGCATTTAAAGTTAAATGGAAATGCATTTGTTTATATAAAGTAACGTCTACTTTTAATATAAAATGTATTTACATATGTTACATTTCGTATTGAAAGCTATTTTAGAAATCGATTCTAATCGATACAAGAAATGGCTTCGAAATTAGATTTCTCTGGAAACCATTCGAAGAAAAGTTTTTTTCTCTATTCATTCGATGAGATTCATTCTTTTATTCTAGGAATTTTATTTGGATTCTAGAAATTCCTGATTATTCGTCTTATTATACGTCCCTGTTAGACCATTCTATGTTAAATTAAGTTTTAACAAAACAAAGGAAAATCAAGGGAAAAGAGAGGAAACCAGAAGAAAAAGACATTATACAGTCAAAAGACTTTTACTTTTCCCTTTAGCCATCTCTTTTTTTAATTCTGTTGTTCTAATGTTCTCTTTCCGTTATATATTTCTTTGTGGTAAACTCAATAAAATCAACAATCTACATTTTTAAATTTAAAGGTTCAGAAAAAGGGAATGTGGGACAGCGTTTTCGAGAAAAATTAGGTTAGTTACTATATGAATGAAATTTACATTAGAATAATAATAAAAAATATAGTTCAAACATTTTTTTTTATTTGGAGTGACAATTTCGACCGATGTCTAAAATCAATTAAAAGGTAAAGAAAGTACATTAAACACCAAAGGAAAAAATGTTTAATTAAATTCATTTTATTTAGCTTCTAAAGCGCTTAAAAGAGTGAAGTCATGCTTGAAAAATAATGGAATGCAATTTTTATATGCGTGAAAATTTTTAGTTTTATATGTTCAACAGATTTATGGAAGTTTAATTTACTTTTTATTAACGTCTCACTAGAAGCAACACGAGGGCTAATGGATACGGACCTCATAATTTTGAACCTTGCTCAAATGACGAGGACGACACCTGAGCTGGCACCACCTCTCCGAACTTCCAAACCACGCCCACGGGAGGACTTTGGGCTCCGACAGATTTAACGTGCATCAGCCCCGGCTACACGGCGGGTCTTTGGTAGCCATGATTCACACAAGCAATTGAATGAAACCGCCGGTCATGAATCCGAAACCATGACCACTAGGCTACCGGGGCCACCAGATTTATGGAAACAAATGTTTTATATATGTTTCGCATGGTTTTCAATACACATATTTGGATGTTTCTGTTCATTCTATACATTTTAAACGGAATTTTTTGTGTTTATGGAATATATATTTGTACGAGGGTAACAGATAAAATAGGGGCAACATAGATAATAATATTTTATATTTAAGAATAAAATCTCATTACATTCCTTTTATCTCAGATAGGCATTACATTTTAAGCTAAATGTATTGTGACGTTATGCTATTCGCGGTTTTCTCTTTACTAACCTTGGGGACTTTTAATTAAGATAGATTGTTATAAATAAACAACCTTTCCTAACCAAAAATGAAACGTGAGTATTTAAATTACATTCAGGTAGAAATAAAGTGAAGCGAGGGAGATAAGAAGTATATAAGCTAAACTTGAGACACTCGATAGAGTTCGAGTAACTCAAGCTTTTAACAGTGGTTCTATAGTCGAAGACGGGGTTGAGAATTACTACAAGTTATCGACGGCATAGTGAAGCCTAGAAGTCGAGACAGCCTCAAGTTTACTCTATTGGTAAGAATCCGTTAGTTTGATATTAGTGGAACAAGTGAATATATCTTGGGCGATATTTTGGGAGAGTCGGTATACATTAGTCTTTATAGTTGTAAGTTGTCAAATAAATATAGTGTGAGAAACCTGTCTAACATCTTCTTGAATGGCTTAGCATTAGTATATTGAGAATAGCTATGGAACAAGAGGCGAATAGGAATATAAATTTGTCACTGTATAAACAGAGGAAACATATCGAAATCATATGGATTCATGTCAGGTGAATACGGAGGAAGTTCCAACACTTACGAATGCTAGCCCGTTCGTAATATTTTGGTTGCACCGTGTACCATATGATAATGAGCATTATCATGCAAAAAGAGATTTTTTTTCGTAATAAACATGTGCATTTGTGAAGCATATTTTTAAAGGACAAATGTTCTAGTGAAATCAGCAATAATATTTTTCTTTTATAGTTTCTCCATCAAGCACATACATAAGATTGACACCCTTATAGCCGCATGCTACAATCAGCATAACCTTCACGGACTTTCTGTGAATTGGAGTACTTGACTGACTCAATTCATTCCATAATGCTTCAATTCAGGTTCGTAACAACGACATTCTTACATGAATGTCAACAATACTCTGTAGAGCTGCGTCTCCTTTATTGCGTTATCTGTCGAGATGGAAATCATCCATTGCATAAATGTGGCGTTTCTATTCGTCGGTATATTTTTTCAGTATGTGCCACATCGTTGAATGACAGATACCAACTTCTTCGAATAATTCAAGGATAGTCCATCGATCGTCAATAGAAATGAAATTAGTCTCGATGTCAATTGGATGATGAAAAATGGACAACCGATATATACGGTACTTGTTATTCAAACCCGAACAAAACACTTTGATTAAATGTGCTACCCTCCTACATGGTAAGACAATATTGCAAAAGGCTTCATATAACCTGTGATAACATTCACATGTATTTTTGCCTCGGTCAATTTTATCCATGACCGCTGATCATCTTTTATAAATATGCTTCTGTGTGGTTAAAATGACACTTTTTATTTGAAAGTCACTCTGCAACTACCCTTTTAATTGGATCAACCGATTTTTGTAATCTACACATCAACAACAGCGCAGCCTCATAGTTCCCTGGCTATGTATGCACAATCTTCTAAGACTAGACTGGATCTTCTATTTTTACCTCAGACAACCTCGATTTTTATCTCTGACCATTGATCATTCATTGTAAATTGTTATGCTTTAGAATGATGAAAATGAAACTTTCCATTTCACCATTTCACAGCAACTACCCTTTTAATAGGATCTACCGATTTATATAATCTACACATCAACAACAGTGCTACCTCATGACTCTCATATCCCGCAAGCGCATTCCGGTCTTCTAAGATTTTCTGGACTATTTTGCTGCTATTTTGTTTACAGCCCTCGAATGAAAAGGAAGAAATCTAAAATTTGTTGGATGAAATGTATTTTTTCTCATTTTGTCTGAGATACTAGATATCAACGAATTTCAAGAATATAATAAAGTAAATAACATTATATTACATATAAGCTTAATGTACGATTTTTTTTAATTACTGCAACTGCTTTCACACACCTAGTTTATTGAAAAATAAGAATTATGTAATTGTGACCGAATAATTCTAAACATTAATAATTTAACAATTTGTGAAAAACCGTCTTTTTGATACTGCACCCTTTTACACATTCACATTGCTATGTGAATGAGTAAAAGGGTGCAAAATGGGCAGAAAGTTATATTTGTTTACTTTTCTACACTGCGAAATTTAAAATAATATCGTAATAAATAATTTTTTTAATTAACAGTAAAACATATATTTTGACAATGAAATTACTTATATCTATTGAAGGGTATTTCAAAAATATTGTAACCCAGATAGCCACGGAGTGCTCTTGGTTGCAATCACGCAGCCTGTTTTGTTTCCTACGATTCGTGGATTAAGTTCTGATGCCACTTATATAGTGAAGATGACGTATGATCATATATGTGATGACGTATGATCATATATGTGATGACGTATGATCATATAGTGAAGATGACGCCTGCTAAATCTATAGAGGTTTCCTGTTCTATATTGTCATGGTATGGAAATTTGGAAACGAAGATTCCAGATCGAGTCCTCGTCACTTGAGCGTTATTTAAAATTACAGAATCCGTCACGAAGACATCCTGTTGCTTCTTACCGGAACGTTAATAAACAATGAATCAAATAATAATTTATTGTTTATCATTTGTTTATAAATAACAACGTTAATAATCATAACGATAAAAGAAGAATACTTTATTGACTAGAATACTGCAATTTTTTGTACGAACGATTTAAAAAGTGCAGTTTTTCTACAATTGATACATTTGTGTAGAAAGGCAATTTAAAACAGAAAAAGGTTTAAGTTCCAAAATATATTTTTAATGTAAAAATTAAATAATGTGTGTGCTGTGAGTAATACTTAATGTAAACAGTATTATTGAACATTTTAAAATTTGTTGCAAATTACATATTTTGAATGATTGTATCTATATTTTTTTTATTTCTGAATGACTGATATTGTTAAAATGTCTTGCAAATAACATGAAATTATTTAAAAAAATATTTTAAAATTTTCTTAATTTTCTTTCTTTCTTTTTTTTTTTTTTTTGTATTTCCCTCGATCCTTAGTTCCAGATTATATTTCCTTGTTTAGATGCGCCTACACTTTGCTATATCACGTCTCATATTAATGTACCATATAATGTATTAACTAATGGACTTTTTTAGAAAGT
>BMAW01007474.1:35624-83704 GCA_019974015.1 Nephila pilipes | reverse complement strand
TAGAGTATTTTATTGTTCAATTCGTTCACTTACGGAGTTCTTAAATGTGAGTTAACTGTATGAACAGTTAACTCACATTTAAGAACATCAAACAGCTCCGCATCCTGCTTGCTTTTATAGATCCTCTCATGGATTTTCTTGCGTTATTTGTTTTGAAATAAAAATTCAGAAGAAAATAAAAAAAAAAAAAGAAGTCTTAAGCGTTACAAAGGAAACATGTCAGTGCATTTCACTTTTCTTTGATTTTACATCGAACAGTAAGACCTCGTTTAACGCTGAAGATGCATTCCAAACGACAAAGCGTTACAAAAATTTTTAACACTTAGTCAATAAGGTACACGCGATCCCAAATAAGCATACTTTTCTTGAATTGTTAAAAACTATACTTACGTTAAATCGCACACAATATGTTACGTTACATATAAATATGCACACAAAGTATAAAATTTATTTTTATAATGAAGATCCAGGCTCTTCTTACCTTAATCAGAATTTTTAGAATTTTTTGATACGCAAAAAAAATTTGATTTGAATTTATTTATATTTTCTCAAAGCAATAAAAGCTACCAGCGCGTCTCCAGAATATAATTTTCAAAGTAAACACTAGCCACGGTCATGACTGAGGACTCGCGGCTGGCGGTTTTTGTCGAGTCGCAGGTTCGAACCTTGAGGCCACTGAAGATTCACCATGTACCCGGAGCAGATACACGTTGAATCTATCGTGACTCAAAGTCCTCCCTTTGACGTGGTGGGGAAGTTAGGAGAGGGAGGTGTAAACTCAGGTATCGTCTCGTCACTTGACCGAGGTCCATCACCAATTGCCCTCTTGTTGCTTCTAATGCGATGTTTATAAAACTAATCCAACCCAAAGATTACGCATGCGTATGTTTGGAATATTATGAAAGTAGACTGCACACTTGAACGAATAAATATTGCGCGCGCTTGTCATGCATAAAATATATATACATATGATCAAAAAAATTACTAAATCAATATACACGTATACATCATTCATTTTTCTTTGTATAGTATTTTTTACAAATGTGCACGTAATAAATTAATAATAATCTAATAAAAAACATGGAAAAGGACAAGGAAATACAAAGTGAAACTCAGCAACACAAAATGTCCTTATTATATTGAATAAATATTAATTAAGGAAGCCCTAGAATCAAAGTCAAAGGTGGGTTTTATGGCGAAAGAGCCAAATCTGGTTATTATGCGCCAAACATTAATGTGTAAATGTAAACTAAGCGAAGTAAACGTTTTATCTTGCTTTTGTATTCGATTTTTTTTTTTTCTGTTCACTATACACCACTTCCCTTCCAGTCTTTTAGCAACTATTTTCATCCTACGCTTTCATAATAGTAAGTACTCCTGCTGATCTCCCTGTAATTTACCTGCTTATCTCTTGTCACAACTCCATTTTTACTTTAGCATTGCCTTAAGACTACTCTTGTTGCAATTTCTCGCGATGAGTTTTTTCCCCCCTTAAAAGCTAGGTGCGATGAACTCCATTCTCTTTTCATTTCTACCTCGACTTCTTTTCTTTCTGTATTAAACAAACAGGAGAAAACAATTATGAACTAATATTTCTAGATTAAAATCGAGCTATCCGATACAGGTCAATATCGCTTCTACAAGTTCTAAGTAAAAATTATTTAAAATTGGCTCATTGCCTACCTTCAAAATTATAATAATATTATACCGAAACAGCACGGATTTATGCCGCAGCTGTGAACCTCTCATTTATTACTTATAGTAGCTGAACATATCCTTAACTGGTTTCAGAAGATTTTTTCGCTTTCCGTATACGTATACGGCGTATAAGCAGAATGGCCCGGACTAAGCAAACTCCTCCGGGAGAAAAGCAAAGTACGGGTACGGATAACAGGGCTAACTCGGAAGTCTTAGGCGATGCGGATGAAACTACGAATGTGGTCGAAATGACCGATATCTCAGTACCACAAGCAGGAGAGGATCCCCCCCTCACCAGACGATATCAGAAGATGCCAAAACATACATACCTGCATCACTGAACTGGCAAGCACACACAAAGGAATATTCGAAGTTGAGGCAAGACTCTACAGCATTCAGCACCCATTTGGGCCATATAGGATATTCCCATTCATATATGGTCCAAATGATCAGGAAGAGTTATTAAGAGAAGTAGAACGTTAGAAAGAAGAGAAGATCAGATTAGAGGGCGAGTTTAAACTTTCTATTTCTTGCCCAATCCCTGGATGTTTTCACCACGCGCATCTAATTAACTTAAAATCAAACCTAAACTTAAGTCAAAAAACAAACTGAAATCAAAATAAGAAACGTCAATTAGACGTAAGTACTGAAAACGGATTTAAAATCCCAGCAAAAACGGTGAAACAGCCTAAAATTGTCAAAAACGCAACAATAACAGAAACAGTAACTAAATTTAATACTCTACGTATTAATAATAAGGTAGACGTTGCGGAGGCTATTACCCCACTCTCAGAGAAAATCTAACAGGTCATGTTGCGCCTAACCAGCGACTACAACCTAATTTTGTAAAGTATACATAGAATAGCACCAGCTTCAGTGAACAAGTTATCAGGAAACTACATTAAAATCTTCCCTGACTCGTCTGAAAGCATAGGGAAATCACAAAATTTTTAAGCGAACGGAAAGCCGAGTTTTATGTCAACCGACCACAAAACAAGCGGCCATAAAAAATTGTGTTCAAAGGGCTTCCGCCCACTACTGAAATAGACGAAATTACGGAATCACTAACCTCACAAGGAGTAGTCGTTGAAAAAGTAGCGCAATTGAGGCGCTACAAAACTAAGTAACCACTCCCTATCTATCTAATTGAAATTCGGTAGACCCAAAACGCCACTGATATTTATCCATTAAGCAGGTCCTGCACATGCAGGTCCACATTGAAGATTTCAAACGAAAACCAGGAGCGACGCAGTGTTATAACTGCAATCTGCAATTATTTTTGACATGGTGAATAGTGGTTTCACCATGTTTGATGCAATAAAAGAATTAAAAAACTCTTTAATTACATCCAGGTCTGATGTAAGCTTACGAGCAAATGATCAAAACGCCAGATAAAGATGATAAGGTAACTGAGACACCTTCGATAAGAAAGAAGGAGCTGATTTTAAGCAATATTTAAAGGATCCTAACTTTTCTAAATTAAAAGCAATTGAAATCAAATTTTTACAATGGAATAATATCTATATATTTATGTACCTGTGTATATAAAGAAAATATATTTACAAGCTAAGTAATTATGTATGAGCAAATAATAAACAATAGCCCTGTTTACAATAATTAGTTAAGTAAACTTGCCTTTAGGTACATCTTACATAAATTCTACTGCATTTACAGCTTTAAAAATTAGTAGAGTACTAAAAAACAAACCATTCTATACACTGAACTTCATGAAAATTTCAAAAATTAAATTTAGTAAAATTTAAAAAATTTTAAAATTTATGGTTCAAATTTGCTACAATTTTTACACAAATATTTTGCTATATCTAAAATTCGGTAGCATTTATTACAAAAAAATTAAATTCACCCTGTAGAAAATAGATTCATTTCATAATGTGCAAATTATGAGCTTTATAAAGTAGAATTTGAGAAAAGTGTACCAGAATCCTAAAAAAACACATTTTGAGAAAAACTCAAATAAAGATATTTTTCACTATAATTTATAATATATTATTTTTTAATGCAATCCAGACTTCTATTATGTAAAATTGGATACTTCTACATCATTTTATCAATTAATTGTTTTGGAATTTTAAATTCTAGTTTATTTAGAAGCAATTTGAATAACTATGTTTACATCATATTTATGTCATCGACAATTCACATAATCTTCCACACAAAATACAAATGTTTTACACATGTACCTATCAATATTTTAACTTATATTACTTCCACAAGAAAGATTTATATTTTATAATGCATACAACATAAATATATTTGAAGAAAAGTGTACCTGAATCTCATCGTACCTTCATAAAAACTGATTTCGAGGAAACACGAATAATTATATTGTCTGCAATTTCTAAAATAATTCAGCACTATAATCTAACTGAATAGATTGCTCGAAATTATTTTGCTTTTGAATTTTGTTTTTAATTCTAGCTTCTTTAGAAGCTTTCTGAATTATTATTTCTGCTTCGCAAACTCTTTTATTGTCTATGTTTCGTAATGCCTTTCTCATATAATAGCCAGGCTTTACTCCCATTTCTGCTAATACCTTCAACCTACTTTGAGCACCATCATTGAACGATATTAACGCATCCAGTTCATCTATTTTAATTGTTGTTATGCTCATAAAGGTTGTTTTGGGTAAACGTTCCCATATACAATGGTTGAAACTTTCATTAGGGTATTGAGTTTTACCATGTTACACCTCTCTAACAATTTCTTATCACTTAAAGATTTGAATATAGGCTTTAAGGCAAGAAGCACAGATTCAGGAAGTGAATGTTTATGTAAATAAGTCTTTCCCAACATTAAAGCTTTATTATACCCACACCATGTTATCTGAACTAGATGGGCATAATCCATGCTGTGGGTTTGCATCCGTAAATAGTTTATGGAAATAAACTGACCATACAGCTTTTACCATATCAGATATAGGACGTCTTATGTTTCGACGAATAGCCAAGCCGTAATATCGTTGCAAAAGAAGAATTTCATTATCTGTAAGCCTTCCGCGGCCAGTGATACTTTTGCCATCAGAAAGCTTACGAGATTTCATAGTACTTCTCAAAGCTCGCAATTTACCACCCATTCGTTTCTGCACGTGTCCAATGCATTCCAATTTTTAAAACGTTTTTCTGAATTTCACTTGGTGTGTGTGTGTCATCAAATTTTCGATCGTTAATTTAACCAACTTCCCATCAAGCTAGAGCTCTGAAACTTTGGGAATCGTTCTTACTCGCCTAACAATGCAATATTTAGACATTTGCGACAAGTTTTAACTAATATTTTTTTTAATAATGCAGTTTATTTCAACCACTTGGCGAGATTTCTAAAATTGGCACCAAACTTGGCGATTTTTTTGGCTGAACTTTAAGTCCGTAAAACGGACCAGAGTAGCCACATTTGGCAAAATACCGCCAAATAATTCTTGTCGCCAAGGGTGGTTGGGTTAAACTGCATTCCAACCATTTAATTTAGTGGATGAATTAATTAATTTTAGTTAGTTTTAACGTTTTTATGTATTTCACTTGGTGTCTGTCTGTCTGTGTGTATCAGTGTGTCATCAAATTTTCTATCGTTAATTTAACCAACTTCCCATCAAGCTAGAGTTCTGAAATCTTAGGAACCGTTCTTACCCGCCTAACAATGCAATATTTAGATATTTGTGACCAGTTTTAACTAATATTTCAATAATTTTTGTAACACACTTTGCCACCATATAAAAACGTTGTTTTTAAAAACGTTGGTTTTTATCTCGAATTATTATTTTACTTCTACATCATCTCCGTAGACTTTTGCTTTCGGTATTGTGTTGAAGGCTTTGGAATCGCCATCTCCAAGGTAATTCACATACCTAACATTATTCAATCTTTCAGAACGTTGAAATATTTTTAAAATACCGTCCGATTTCAATCCCCTACTGAAACCTTCAAAATTTTTCTCGCACGTGTGGTCTTTATTATTTCTATTTTTACATTTGAAGCAGTATTTGCTAAGGCATTCGAAATCTAAGACTTTTCCAGTCTCTAGACATGTAGAAGATACAACTTCGTTCAAGGATGTGTGGCCGCACTTCTGCCAACTACAATCAAAAGTTGCTGTGATATCCCTGTTGCTGTTATTATTCTTCACAGTATCTTCTACAGAATTTCTCATTGATTCACTACTCACCTTTATCAGGCTACGCAAGAGTATATCATTATAACGTTCAAATTTTGCAGGAGGTGGTGGTAAATTCATAACTGCACAAAATGTCTTCGCTGCATTGTTATCTTTTCCTATACAGCGCATACCATAGGCCAATCTAATATTAATGTCATCAAATCAATTTGTCATATCAGATGACATTGCGCTAGAAGCTTGCCCACAGTAAATGCACTGTAAAACTAAATTCACACATAATCCTCTGTGAGATCCAGAATCTTCACTAATGACAAGTGAATCTAATTGATTACAGAATTTGCATTTAGTTATATTCTTTAATAATTGAAAAATAATATTCATCTGAATAATAATATTCACGATATTGCGATCATCGAAATAAGCATCGCTTACAGTTATTGCAGCACTTTCAATTTTCTGTTTCGAAGTAGAGGCATTATTAGTTTTGGAATCCAATATTTCTTCAGCTTTTTGTTTTGGTATGAAATAACATCTACGTTTCCCGAACGATTTTGTGCGAGGCATAGTTTAAACGAACGACAAAAATCAAGAATTAAAAAAAAATATACAAGTAAATGTACTGGTTGCGAAAGTAAGTTTTCAAAATACAAACGAGATTATCAAGCAAAACAGTGTACAGTAAAATGTAAACACAAGTTTTAATGTAGTGAAAGTCACAGTTAACAGAACATGTTAACGTGAATCTTAAAACTTTAAAATTAATTTCAAAAATAGAAAAATGATTGCGTTTTAAAATCATATCACAAAATAATGCCACGCCCCCTTTTAAAAAAGGGGGCGTGTCACGTTTGTTTACAATTTTAAAATTCAATTTTTTGAAGGTTCTATTTATCCAATTCCTACAATTATGATACATCTTTGCATTCAGAAAAGCTCCCTCTATTTTTTAAAATCAAAATTAAAAAAATGCCAAATTTGAAGCATTTTGGTGTCTCAGTTACCATAAACTTAATATCTTCCTAAAGGGTATATGTACTCATATCTAATCATAAATGTTTAATCCTCCTTGCTTGAATATTATATTATGGAACGCTGACAGTGTAAGATCTAGTATTGTCGAGTTACGGGATTTCATAGACAAGGCCCCCCCCCCCCTATTTAATTCTATTTCAGGAAACACATTTGAGACCAGCACATGAATTAAAAATTGCTAATTACACAACTTATAGAAATGACAGAATCACCCAAGACAACAGAAACCACATGCAGAGTGTTACTGCAATTCTCATTAAAACTGCTCTCCCGCACTATCGAATTCCTACTCCTTAATTAAAAGCGGCTGAAACAACTGTTGCTATCACCTCGCCTAGAGGAAACCCCATCTATATCTCCTCCATTTACATCCCACCAAAATCAAACTTAACCTCTTTAATTCCAGACGACTGACAAGAAATCCAACGAGTAGGAACTCCGAATTTAATCAGCGGAGACTTCAACTCACAGCACACTCGATGGGGATGCAAAAATAATCACAACAGAGGAATCAAACTCCTAAAATCTGCAGATAGAAATAATGTTAAAATCATAGCCCTACCCCCACCAACCCGTTTCGGCCAATCATCTCAATCTACCATAGATATCATGCTAACGAGTGGCTGCCATTGGCCAGCTCAAATCACCTCCCTCCTCGAACTCTCTTCTGATCGCTATCCGATTTACGCATTCATAGATTTACAAACTAAAATTCCTAATTCAAATACTAAGAGATCCACCAACTGGTGAATTTTTAATCAAAACCTTAGAAATGCTAACTTCACACTTCCAAATATAAGTAGCGGAGAGGAACTAGAAGAGCAGGTCGCCACCATCACAGACAGCATCCTAAACGCACACACATATGCTTCAAAACAAAATTAACACAAGAAACAACGTACATCAGCAGGGAAGTTCAAAACCTCATCAAGTACAGAAATAAAGCCAGAGAAACCTGGCAATTTTCGAACAACCCAGATGACAAAAAACAGTTAAATAAAATTAACTAACTAATCAAAACAAAAATTAAGGAAGAAATCATGAAAACCTGGAAATCCACACTCTCTTCGCTTGACTCGGAATGTGGCTCCCTCTGGGGAGCTGCAAAAGAGTTAAGAAAGAAAAGCTCAACTGCATCGGATCTAGCAGGGCTCACAGATATCGCACTAAGTGACAAGGATAAATCAGAAACACTCGCTGATTCACTTCAAAAGCAGTTTCAGCTAAATAACATACACACACCAACACACGATAGGACAATAAAACACATCGTTCATGGATATTTATCAAACGAAAACAACTTTAATAGTACCCTCCCTCCTCCCACCTTGTAAACCATCAGAGATTAAAAAATACGTAAGTAAGATTAAAATTAATGAATTCCCAAGTAGTGATGGCATCACTAACAAAATGATAAAAAAAACTTCCCCACCCAACGATTTTCCAAATCAACAAGATCATCAACCATATGCTAGATCTAGGTCACTTTTCTGGTAAATGGAAAACTGCCTCAATCGTCCCTATCTGGAAACCCTGAAAAGACCCCACAATAGCAGAAAATTACCGACCAATCTCTCTGCTTTCGATTCTCGGAAAACTAGAAGAGAAGATCATTTTAAACAGATTAGTAGATCAACTACAAAAACATAAAATAATAATTCTATAACAGAACGGCTTTAAGCCACATTTCTTAACCACAGACTAATTAACAAGAGTCACGAAATTAATAAAATTAGGTAAGGAAAATGGAGAAAAAACTGGGGCGATCTTCCTAGATATCCAGAAAGCTTTTGACCACGTCTGGCATATAGGCTTAATTTATAAATTGATAAAATACAAAAACCCACCCTACCTAATAACCCTCATAAACTCGTACTTAAAAAATAGAAATTTTATCGAAAAAATTAAAAATATCTTCCAAATCAACGAGAAATAAATTCAGGAATTCCGCAAGGCTCGCAACTCGGGGCAGCCCTTTTCTAGATTTTCGTGAACGATATACCAAAACTCGACAACACAATTCTCTGCATATACGCAGATGATACAGTGATACTTGCAAAACACAGAAATCACAAAGTAATTGCACATCACATCAACAGACACATTGTAAGCTTGGAAGAATGGTTCTCCAAATGGAAAATTGTCCTGAATGTATCCAAAACGGAGCCCATCTTCTTCACAAAAGCAATCAGGATGCACACGCCAAATATATTCATTAAAAATAAACAAATCCCCTGTCATTCGAGATAAAGGTCCCCCTCAGGGGGCTCATCTTCTTGAGATGAGTACGGGCATCACAACCCCCAGGTATCTCAGTGATCTTTTCTTTACCTCTTCTTCTCCCCTTTCTTTTTTTCCTGTCATGTGTTTTGCTTTGGGGGGGGGTTTCCGCTTGATATTTTATATCAGGCGGAAAACAGTTTAAACTAACTTAGTTATATTTCTTATTAGTGTTTGTATTAACTCTTGTGTAAAAAAAATATAAAAATAAAAAAAAAATTAAAAATAAAAAAAAAATGAATAAAAATATTTAAATATAAAAAAATATATATTTGTGATGTCTCTACTAAAACACTAAAAGGCCAACGGCGTATCAATGCCGATTTCCTGCATGCCTAACTCTGGCAATACGGGGCCCCAGTACCCCTCATGCGGAGGTACCTAGTGGGAGACCGCATGGGCGTGATTGGAACGGGTTCTGGTTGGAGAAGGGTGTGCGAGGAGAGGAGTTGCGTTCGCCGTCGGTGACAGTTTCGGAACGTCATCCTCAAAATGTTCCCAGAGAGAGAGCCTTGGTTGCGTATGGCTGGATGGTGTGACCTCCCTCCCATTGCGAGAAATCCTCCTTGGCTTCGGCCTTGGACTGTGCCTCTGCCTGGGCACGTAATGGGGCAGTTCACATTGTCCAGCTGGATCGAATCTCTCCGTCGGTTACTCATTTCCGCTTTAGGAAAGGGTGGGGAGATGGGGTCTGGCGGAGGTCCCATCGAACTAGAAGTCTTTCCGTGTAATTTTTTTTTCTTTAGGCACTATGCGACAACTAAAGGATATAAGATTTTGGCTCCCAAAGCTGTTATAAATTCTTTAAAAACGAATAGTGAATCATGGGCTGACCGTGTTGAGAATCAAGTAGAAAGTGAAAATTTTGAAAAATCCGACATAAGTACCAATATTAATAACATCTAAAGGTGTTTAGATTCTTCCTCAAAAAAGAGAAACTGACACTTTTGCAACCATATCTCTCTTTTTGATTCAATTAGGAATACAGGGTATGGTAGGAACAGTAGAGGATATCAAGAAACTACGTTCTGGGGACTTATTAATCGAGGTATCAAACTCGAAACAAGCACAACTTGTAATGAGTATGAAGACCTTAGGACCTTATTCTGTAACGACTTCACCACATAGAAATCTGAACTACTCTCGTGGCGTAGTATCCTCTAGGGAATTGGAAAACGTGTCGGAGGAAGAGATTTTGGAGAATATGCAGGACCAGCTGGTTTGTGGTGTCCGGAGGATTACGATTAGAAGAGATGGCAAGGTGCTTAACACCCAGCACCTCCTCTTGACCTTTTCGACTCCTACCCTGCCACAGACTGTTCAGGCCGCATATCTCCGACTCTCCGTCCGACCATATATTCCAAACCCTCTTAGATGTTTCAATTGCCAACGATATGGCCATTCTAAGAACGTGTGTAGAGGACAGTTGACGTGCGCTCGCTGTACAGCAACAGGACACGATAGTGCTTCCTGTAACGTTGCAGCAAAGTGCGTCAACTGTCAGGGCAACCACCCTGCATACTCTCGTTCTTGCCTTAAGTGGGCCGAGGAAAAAGAAATTTCTACGGAGAAGACGCTACAGAATATGTCGTATCCCGAGGCTCGCCGCGTAGTAGCTTCCCGTACCACAGTACAGGGAAAGAGCTACGCTACGGCAACCCAGACTACTAAAATATCTAAATCTACCCAATTTCCTGAACCTGTTCCTACCACTAAGAAACCGCAACCAAAAAATAAGACACCATTACCTAACACTAAGGCTCTGCAAACAAAGAAAAAATTAATTATTCAAAAAAAAAATTCCTCTGCTAAGGCTTATCAGACTAGGCCTTTGGCCAGGTCGAAAGCTTTGCAGAGGCAAAAATTAAAACTTGCTGCGAAGAACAGCGTTCCTCGCAAAAAAACTCGAGTCATTGACGGGGATGCGGTGGTTTTACACCCATCGCCCGAAGATTATGACTCCATGGGGGTCCTGGAAAAGGGACCTTCCATTTCCAGTGCGCCCATTTAATGGCTTTTGTTTCCTGGAACTGCCGTGGTTTAGGACCCAGACTAGATGATCTCAAATCCATACTATCTACGCACCAACCTGTCTGTGTTGCTCTTCAGGAAACTTTTCTGAAGAGTAATATGACAACCCACGTGCGTGGATATCATTGTGTACGACGGGATGTTGATATCGCATTACCTTCTTCTGGAGATGTTTGCATTCTGGCATCCCAGAACTATCCTCATAACGTCGTTACACTGACCACATCATTGCAGGCTGTGGCTGTGTGAATTCATACTCGCACATTAATCACAGTCTGCTGCATTTACCTGCCACCTAACGATGTTGTGTCACAAATGGATTTAGACCAACTAGTCGATCAGTTACCAGCTCCCTTCCTTTTGCTTGGTGACTTTAATGAACACAGCCTTCAGGGGGGGTATGATGGTACAAATTCTCGTGGTCGGTAGATCGAGCGATTGATCTCTGATCACAGTCTCTGTCTGCTGAACACCGACGAGAAGACGTATTTCCATGCTCCCACTAGGACTTTTCATTCCCTTGATCTAGCCATTTGTTCACCGACACTGCTACCGTCGCTGAATTTAGAGGTTCTAAATGATCTCTATAATAGTGATCATTTCCCTCTCCTGATCTCCCAGGTTCATGGTAATGGGGTGCGTTTACGTCCCCCCCTTACTGCTTCAACCGGGCAGATTGGGATTTATTCACAAGGCTAGTGGTTATTTTGCTAGTGTGTCAAGCTCCGATTCATATAGCGCTACATTTTTACCGACTAAGAATCGTTCTGAGCAGACACCTATCAACTTCAGGTGTCGGCAACCACTCCCTTATAACTGTGACTTTGACATGTGGGAATTGAGAAAGGCTCTGTCCTTGGCCAACAATACCAGTCCAGGCTCTGATGGAATAACATACGATAAGCTTCGCTACTTGAGCGTGGATTCACTTGTCAGTCTCCTTTACCTATTCAACCGAATATGGAGGGAGCATGTGTTTTCTAGCCAGTGGCAGTAAGAAATCGTTATTCCCATTCTGAAGCCTGGTAAGGATCCAAAGAACCCTCTCCACTATAGACCTATCGCTCTGACGAGTTGCCTGTGTAAGACGCTAGAACGTATGGTCAATGCAAGTCTCGTTTATCAAATGGAAAAGGATCAATGCATTCCTCCGTTTCAGAGTGGGTTCCGCAAATGAAGATCCACAATAGATAACATCCTTCTACTCGAAAGTCAAATTCGTTCTGCTTTCATACGGAGGAATCATTTGGTTTCTATTTTCTTTGATATCGAAAAGGCATATGACCGTACGTGGCGCTATGGGATTCTGCGCACTCTTTACGATTATGGTCTGAGAGGCAATTTGCCTCTTTTTATTAAAATGTTTTTATCATTTAGATAATTTAAAGTACGGGTTGGCAATGTTTTATCTTCATATTTTATTCAATTTGAAGGAGTTCCTCAGGGCAGCATTTTGAGTCCCACTCTTTTTTTATTTGTCACATTTCTCCCATTATTTCTCATTTGCAACCATCAGTTCATGGTTCATTATAAGTTGACGATCTGCAGATTTCCTGCGAAGGATCGTCAATGCGTATCATTAAGCGACGACTTTAGACCGCAGTCAATAACCTGGTTACATGGTGTTACGCGAATGGGCATAGTATTTCTGCCAGCAAGAGTAGTTGCGTGCACTTTTGTAGGAAACGGGGTCTCCATCCCGATCCTGACATACGCATCCGTGATACATCAATTCCTGTCGTCCCTGACGTCCACTTCCTCGGAGTAATTTTCGACCGAAAACTCACTTTCCTTCCGCACATTTTACATCTGCGGAAGAAGTGTGAGAAATCCCTGAATATCTTGAAGGTGTTGTCCAACACCTCTTGGGGAGCGGATCGAACTTCTTTACTCCGAGTGTATCAGTCGGTGATTCTGTCTCGGATCGACTACGGATGTATCGTCTACGGATCTGCCTGCAAAACTCCCTTGCCGAAGCTTGACCCAGTCCACCATAATGCTCTGAGAATCTGCTGTGGTGCGTTTCGAACGTCACCTGTGCAGAGTCTCTATGTCCTCTGTAACCAGCTGCCTTTGGCTTCGCGGCGCCTGAAACTGTCGCTCTATTATCATTTCAAAATGCCATCTCACCCATTACAGACCAATAGTACCAGCCCGTCTTTAATGAGATTGAACAGTGCTCGTCCTTCTTTCATCCGTCCTTTTTCTGAAAGGGTGAAAGACATCATCGAGGAACTCAGCCTACATGACTTGGGTATTCAACAAAGAAATTTTATTAAATTTCCTCCTTATAATGTACCAAGATTTACTTTTCATAACCCTTTTGCTTTATTCAGCAAATCCAACACATGTCCCATTGTTTTCCAGAGAATCTTTGCCTTCCATCGCTATCAGTATGAGTATTTTATTCCTATTTACACGGATGGATCGAAAGGAACTGAATACGTCGGCTGTGGTGTCGTTTCAAATGACACCAGGCACAGTTACCGGCTCGACTCTTCCTGCAGTGTCTACACTGCCGAAGCAGTCGCCATCTAACATGCCCTGAAATTAGTCGAGAAATACAGTTCTCGAAAGTTCGTTGTATATACTGAGAGCAGGAGCGTCCTGGAAACATTGGTCAATCTGAACGATCGCTGTCACCCTATTGTGATGCAGATTGCAGACATGGTTTGTTGTCTTTATAACAAGGATTATATTATTAAATTCTGTTGGGTACCTAGTCATGTAGGTATTTTAGGAAATGAACAAACGGACTGGGCTGCACGATCGGCGACGATTCCTCTGCAGCTTGCAGTCCCCTTTGAGAACATTCGACGTCATATTTTAATGCTTATTCATCAGTCATGGCAGGAATCGTGGAATCTACAAATTAATAACAAATTACACTCGGTGAAGCCGATAATTGGAGAGTGGCCTGTTTTTCCAATGCGAAGAGCCGATGTCAGATTGACTCGCCTTCGCATTGGACATTACTCGATTTACTCACAAACATCTTTTGTTTGGAGAAGAGGCTCCCGAGTGTCCTTCCTGCCATGTTCCTTACTCTATTCATCATATTTTAATTGACTGTCCGGTGTTTGATCATCATCGCCGGACTTTTTTTCATTCATCAGTTTTAAACCTGTATGACTTGGTGGGGAAACCCCCCCACCATAACTTATTTGCTTTTTTAAAACACATTGGCCTTTTACACCAAAATTGAATTTTAATGTTTTAACCTGTATAACTACATTTTTGTGTTTCGTATTTTAGAAATTATTTATTTTAATTAATTTTAACAAATGTTTGGCGCAGCTTAGCCTATTTTTGGTTCTTGCGCCATTAAAACCTACAGTCACTCACTCTAGATAAAGGTCTCACTTTTAGACAGTACAGCACACATATCCAAGAAAAATTCTGACTAGCCACGAATAAATCCCCCCCCCCTAATCTGTCGTAGTTCAACATTACCTATGAAATATAAGCTGCTTGTCTATACACAGATTCTGCGACCTATCATAACCTACGCTAACCTAATTTGGAATCAAGCTGCTCAGATCTACCACAATAAAATAGAAATCTTATAAAATAATATTATAAGAATGATAACACGAGACAGATGGTTCGTGCGTAATGACTTGGTATAAACTTGATTTGAAGTGCCAATCCTCAAAAGAGAGGATCTATACTCCGTAGAAATTGGAGAATGGAAATAAATCCAAATGGAGAGAACGCTTAGAATGGGTAGTTACACCCTGTAAAAGATTCCGAAGTGCAGGATTAAAAGAGGAATTTTTTAGAAGAAAATAAGAGAGCACTCACAACATTGGACTAGCAACCTCAGAGAGGAGCAAGAGAAATGCTTGAGAGAGAGGAAGTCGGACGCTTAAGCGCCGTAGCGAAAGCCAAACGGCTGAAGGAGAATTGGGAACGATACCGGTTTCGTTACCAAATCGACCACAAAAGAAATCACCAGCACGGATCGAGGATCTGGGATCAGCGATCGAAGAATCGATTATTGAATTAGACGATTGATGGAGGAAATAATTGTTTAGTAAAGTGCTCGGGCTTGTGCCAAAGAGCAGTGGAAATTAAAAGAGAAGAGTATTGATGAATTTAACCGTTTAATGAGAAACAGCGAGTTGGTTCTGAGATGTCACAGAGCTTATTGCATAAAGATCATAATATTTTTACAGTTGATGCACTGATATCTAAACTTGAGAATAGTATATATATATATATATAGAGAAGAAGTATAGTAGTTAGAGGTATATATGTTGATAGAAGAGCAAAAGAAAGTGTTACAGAAAGGTTGAGCATATATATATATATATATTAATATATATATATATATATATATAATATATATATATATATTATATATATACAAGTCACTGTATGTTTTTTTTTTAGGTTTCCTGGAAGAAACTAGATAGCGTTTTATACTTTCTATATAATGCTTTTTTTTTTGTGTTTTATATTTTTTTTTTTTTTTGTTATTTTTGGCTTATCTAAATCCGCCGTTTATTTTTGTAGTTGCTTGTGGGTAATTGTATCTACCGCTCTCCCTATAAAGGATGCCTGAGCTGAAATGGGTGGGTTCGTGTGAGTTGGAATGGTGCTATGGAAATTTGCTGCTAACTTAACTACTTATGGTAAATCTAATTGAGTCGACTTTCAGTGTGTCGTATAATTCTTTGTTTCTGTGAAATTTATTCGCCCTGATGAATGATTTGAGCGCACCAGATTGTAAGCGTTGGAGGATATTGATATTATTATCGGCTGCAGTACCCCAAATAGTGCATCCGTACGTGATTATTGGAAGTAGATATGACTTATATATTAGAATTTTATTTTTGAGGTTTAGAGTTTTTGTATAATAGTCGTCTCAGTTTATTTAGTCTTATATTGAATTTCTTTTTGATATTTTGGATATGGTGGCGAAGGGTTCCAAGAGCGATGTTTACAATTAAGATCTCCTACTAACAAACAATGAGGATGATTTCTGAATAGATTTTCAATATTGGTAGTATAATTCCTATTTTTAGGAGGTCTGTAGACCGAGCTAATGGTGAGAAATTTTTTGTCCTCTAATTCTATGTTTATGGTGGTGTGCTCTATTTTGTTTGTGGAACAGTCGACTCTGTGATGTGGAATTGTGTTTTTTATTAGGATAGCTGTACCCCCTCTTCGGTGAGTAGTCCTGTCCGATCTGTGGGTAGTATAATTAACCACATTAAATGAGTCGGAAGGGCGTAGTTTTGTCTCTTGAAGAGCAACAATATCAGGGCTGTGTACATTTATATCATTTAAAAATTCTGCAAAACCTTTAAAAATTCCGTCAGCATTATAGCTGACGATAAGTAACCTTTAAACATCGGCGGTACATATGCTGTACCAAAAATTTATTTTTCGCTCGCTTCGGCTCCGGTACAACTGCTGTACCAAGCTATGTAGAGATAGTTCTTTCCCCCTCTTTTTTCCAGCACACCCTTTTACAACTTTCCCTAGCCCTTTTTAAGACTTTGCTTCTATTGTCCGTAATTGGGTGGGGATATTTTTCGCCAACGTTATCAATTGTGAGTGAATTCCTTATCATTGGCGACCTTTAAGAACAATCGAATTTGAAAAAACACTACATTAGATGACTTTACGCTGTCTATGATCGATAGAATTTTCTTTTCTCTGGTTTTTCTTCGAATTTTTAGAATGAATCTGAAATTTCTCACAGAAATAGAGATTGAGAATTTGATGAAATGTTTAGATGAAGAAAAGTTTGTTGATAGACATCCAAAAAAATCTGATAGTGACTTAGCAAAGTTACCATCAGAGAATGGGTGAAAGAAAAATTAACCACTTCCAAGCAAAAAATTGAGGCAGATTACCACAAGCACATGAGATATGTTGATTTAGGAGACCGCAGTGCATCCACCTACAATTTTGCTAGACGAGCTAGGAAATTGACTAAAAAATTATTCTTTAGCCTCATCGATATTGTTGTGTTTCTGATATTTAAGTTGTGCCAAACTCAGTTTAAAAGAATTTAGAATGAATTTAATAACATCTCTGATAGGAAAATTATATCATAAAAATGCAGAGCCATTAGTAATAAAAAAAAATGAAGACAATTGATAGTAAATTTTCTCATTGGCCAATTGACTAAAAGAAAAGAAGAAAATATACATATTGTGCGAAAAAGAATATACAAAAAAAGAACAACTATTATCTGTAAGGCATGCAATTTGGCTCTTTGTAATGACCAGAACTGCTTCGAAGAATAACACACAATTTATTTAAAAACCTCTTAACACATAAACCAATAAAAAAAACCAAAAGACAAGAATAAAAAAGATTAAAACTGATACATTTTTAATAAATAGAAAAGGAAAAATTAAACAAAAAAAGCTTTTTTAAGAGCCAAAAATTTTAAAAAGTAGAATTAACTTCACATTTTTAAAACAGATATTTCAAAAGCATTGTTACAATAACTTTTCAATTTAAGATATAAGTATCATTTAAAATTAAAAAAACAAATTAATACTTTTTTTTCTTTAAGATTAATGTTTCATAGAAATATTTGATATAAAAAAAGTGTTACATATTATTTTCATTGGAATGCATGAATTAACTGAAGGTTTTGCCTTAATTGGACGTACTTAAGATTTACTCAGCAGCTTTGAAACGTGTACAATTAAGTTAAAAATTATTTTTTAAATCTCTCTTATGATAATATTTAATCACAAAAGGGGAACGGTAGCTGACGAGTGAGGTCGCAAACTCTTAGCCTGGATTGAGTTGTGAGTTCGAATCCTGTTCAATTGAAAACAGGCTGTTAAGCCTGTCTAGGTTCTAAGTCTTGATGTTGGTGTGGTGTGGAAGTTTGGTGATTGGATGCTGTCCTCATTGCTTGACCGTCGTTGAAATTTATGAAGTCGTCCCCGTAACCTTCCTATTGTTTCAAAATGCGATGTTATTAAAATATCAAATCAAAATATTTGGAGTACATTGATTTTTTTGTGCATTAAAAAGGGGTTAATTTAAAAATTAAAATGTTTAGTAATAATGTTCCACAAATTGTTCTGAAATTTTTCCTTCTTTTACAAATTTCGTCGAATAGTTTTAAAAACATGAGTTATTATTTTTTTGCATGGGTTCAATGTTGCAGTAAAGTCGGTAAGTATATATATATATATATAAATAATATTAGGATCTTTCTTTCTCGTCAATGATTACTGACAAAAAAAAATCAGCAACCCTTACAATTTCCCCTTTGTAAATAAAAAACTAACCGTACCACACGTGGTAAACTTGAACTTCCCAGTGGGGGAAAGAAAAATTTTTCTCAATCCTAAAAGCGTCGAGAGGAAAGGATATTTTGACATAGAATCAGCCGTGTTCTAAAGGTTAATGAACTAAAATTTTGCACCCCGAAGAATTTAAAGTGACATGTATTCTCCGAGGAGGGCCATAACATCATTTAATTTTCCAACCTTGTTTTGTCGGAGTTTGAAATTTTTATAAACCCATTGACCAGGGAAAGCAGGTCGCGGCATGGCGGAGCATTGAACGCCGAGAGGCTGGCGCCGATCGAGGAGGCTGTTCCCGTTATACCCGCAACGGCCAGGGGAGGCCTAACTGGGAAGACTTCCGATAGGTTCCATAACGCTGGAGCAGGCTTAGCTTTTCTCGCTAGTTCTCTTCCCCCCCCCCTCTCTTCCCAGATATTAACCTTAGGTGGTGGGGGAGGCTTGTTAAGGGTTTTTTCCTGCAGCCAGAGAAATTTGCGGGGTGATTGTCACCACAATGGCAGTATGTAGGTGGAGTTTCCGAGGAATTTGAACATTCGGCGGAAAAATGCTTGCTTCCACATTTTACACATTTAGGTTCCCTAGTGCAAAAATTTGAATTATGAAAAAAAATCCCTGACAGCGAAAACACTGGGCAGGGCCTATACGCTTCTTCTGGCTTTCTACTTTTATTTTTATATAACCAAGCTCTCCAAGGTTGTAAATACATTTGTTTTTCTCGTTTTTTTCCAATGTGATGAGGAAGAGAGGCATCGGAAGCTTTGTACGTGTGTTAATCATGACTTTACATGAGTTAGCAGAAATATTTCTTAGTTTTCATTCCTGAATAATTCCCCCCGGGGGAGTGGTTTCAGGTAAGCCTCGGATCACGACGCGAAGTTCTTTATGCTCCGGCAGCTGATAGGTAAAGCTTTGAAGCTTGAACTTATCAATAAATTCGCGTACCTGTTGGTAAGCCTGAGCAGTTTGGGGGAAAACCTTGATTCCTGTTCCCTGAAACCTAGCGGTAATTCTTCCACTGTTCAAGTCCCTGAGTTGTTTAATGAGGATATCTTTCCTCGGAATGTGGTCTATGGTTATAGGAGGGATGGGTCGCTCCTTTCTATTGGCCTGACGGTTGGAAGCCACGTAAGGCTTAACAGCAGTACGTGTTGCAGCGGTTGAAGTAGAAGCCAGCTCGACCAAAAAGTTCGGCGGTTCTTCGATAGTTAAATTGTCGAATTGATTCGACGTTTCCATAAGTAAATTTTTTTTTTTGTTTTTTTTTTTGTGGTGTTATCGGCAGAATTTTTTCGAGGAGAGCGTTGCTTACCTCGCCTGACTACTTGGAACCCATCATCAAGAGGCATTTTAGCCTGTGGATCCCAATCTTTTCTTAATTCGTTCAGCTCGAACATTTTTGCCTCACAATCTTTCCTAGCGAAATATTGGACTTGATATCGAGCTGAGTTCCTTAATTCAATAACCTGAAATTCGATATTAGATTGGTGATCCTTGGAGTTATACTCGTATCGAGGGAGAGCTTCCATTAGTTTTTCAACTTGGCTTAACATGGCCCACGCGGATTCAGTGCTATCAATAGTATCAACAGTGATCTTTAATTGCTCAAGAGACATTGACTGAAAACAGCCGGAAACCGACTCACCTGATTCCATTTGGACGGGATCCATCTTGAAACTCCAACCACGGTATGTGGGAGACAGGAACGATGTTAAGGTGTAAACCCTCTCAAAAGAGGGAGAAATAAAAGCGTTACCCGCTCAGGCGGGGGAGAAAATCCAACCGCTCCGAAGAGCTAAGAACCAGAGGGAGAAAAAGTTGACCGAAAAACCTACGCCGAAACCCTAGCTAGCGCCGACCGGCAGAACAAACCAGTAACCTTACACCAAGTGCAAGGCTCCAAGCAGAGAGGTCTTTCGACGTCGCAGGGGAGAAAAAGAGTGAAATGATATGCGTAATGAAGACATAAGAGATTCGTTAAAAACTCCTAAACTCCAAAACTACAATAATTTTGTCACAGAAAAATTCACCAATAACGTAATGAACCACCCCAAAACCTCCATTCAAGAAACGAAAAATTACAAGAGAACATATGTAATGCTTAAGAGAAGAATCACATAAAAACACTACCTCTCTGCCAACCGACTCAACAATCAATTGGAAATCTCCCCCTACTCACTAGAGGCAGACGGAAATTTTTCCCGTCAAGAAACTCGAAAATACTCAAAACCTGAGCAGCCACTTCCTGATAGGACAAGCACTCTCTCCCTGTACTCACCCACCCCTCTGAATAAGTCATTGCTCGTTTTCACCATGAATTCAACTTACTCTAAAATTTTAAAGATTTTTTTTCTCCATAATATCTTAAACTTAACTACTTCCAACTTAATGAATTTTCTATAATTTTTCAAGTGTAAAAATATTATTTTTAAAATTTTAATTTAACTTAGTACAAACACCCATTTTCATCATGGGCAATAGGAATTTAATCAGGTTTAAACTCAGATAGGAGATAAAAGATCACATTGGGCTAGGTGCTCCAACATGAACTTTCACAACGGTTTCAGAATAAAGAAACGAACCGGAACGGTTTTCCTAGACATCAAGAAAGCATTTTACTGAGTCTGGTATACTGGTCTAATTTTTAAACTAATTAAGTGTCACAATCCCTCTAATTAATTACCCTGATTAAATCCTACATAAAAAACAGAAAATTCTCTGTTAAAGTTAATAATCCTATTCAATACGAAGATTAATTATTTAGGGAGTCCTTAGGGTTCCCACTTAGGCTCCAATCTTTTTAATGTCTGAGCCGAAAATATTCCCAAATACTTCAACACAATTCTGCAGGCATGCATATTACACTGCAATACTTGCCAGTCGTACTAAGCTAAACTCATCAGACATGTCATCAACAAACACTTAACTAGAAGACTGGTTCTCCAAGAGGACAATCGCCTTAAATGTCTCAAAAACAAAGGCCGTCTTCGTTGCCAGATGTATCAAGATAAATCTTCTTGAGATATGTGGCGGAAGGCCAATGATACACTTCATCGTGCCACGTGATTTCCCCTATTAACGGTTAGTCGCCACCTATCCTCTAGAAACGAGTCATCAGAAAGATTAAAACGATCACTGCCCTGACGATCACTGATCGAAGCACTGTCGGTGTAGCGGTAGGAGACTTGAATTCTAACTCTTCCCTAACATTAAAATAAGTCATATTACCAATCTGTTGTGGTTATGTCTCCTGCTGCCACAAAAATGCAGCCTTAAAGTCTTGTGCCTTAAAAATATAACTTAATCCCGAGCAAAATAAACACTTCACTTGACTAGATCGAGCTTTTTAGAAATCTAGAGCTAGACACTATATCGAGCCTTTTAGAAATTGCGTTGGAAGTTGAATGCAACGTCACTTCAGGAACTTCAGAGTACCTACAATCTAAGAATTCCTCACGAAAACTGAGTGCAAAGTTTCCAGAATGAATGCATTATTTTCCTAATTTCGGTCAAAAACGAAACATGAATCTGAGTCATCTGTTTCTTCATATCAGTGACTATTCTGTTTGTGAATAAATTCGCTTTCCGATATCTTATGCATGACAGTTTTGGATAATACTTAGCGATTTCGACATCGATCTCAACAACAAAATCTATAAGTACAGGACTTTTATTCCTTTACATTGAATATAACTTTTGATCAACATGTCAGTTCCATTATAAGATTCAAATGCTCAAGGCATTACAACTTAAATGTGCGACTTAAAAAGCTAAAGAATTATTGAAAGATAATATATTTAAAGAACCACACGATCGGAAAACAAGTCAAAAATTACGTGAGTTAAGCGCATAACCTCCTGAGGTATACCTATTGAAAAAAAGAAAAAGAAAACTGTAAAAAATATCTATTAGTTCAAGCGATTTGATTTCTGTAGCTAATATTTTGCACGTGAACATAATTTCTAATGCCGATGAATTAATAGATTCTATTTTTCATATTCTTTTGATTTTGATTTTTTCAAAACCCTCCTGACGAGTGTAATTCTGAAATTGAAAATGGCATTGATGTTCAATTAGAGACCAACCCTTTTTTTACCAGTGAATTACGCAAAGCATTAATCTACGGCAAATATGTGTCAGACCAAATATATATATATATTCCGTTACCACAGAATAATAATATAAAGCTTTCCAGCGCGGCGTAAAGCACCATGACTTCATCTACTCACAAATCAAAATAATTACTTTTTCTCGCTTATAGATGTAGTTGAAGAAAAAAATTGTTTTGACGGGAAGTCCCTCATCACTGTAGTTAGACTCTTTTACAGAATTCGTGGAAAATGTAGTGGTTTCGTACTCTTTGAAGGGAATAGCAAAGAAATGTTTATGAGGGACTAGCGACATTTTTTTTTCAATTTTAATCAGGTATTCACTCATAATTATTGTTTTTTTTTGTGAAATCTTTCAGAGAGAATTTCATCAAACATTTAATGCAGCAGAAGTGCATAAAATGCACAACGTCGATTAAAAGGAAATGAAGATTGTTTAAAATACTTATTACGAATGTGAGAAATAAACAAAAAGACTATATAGATGAAGCCTTTATCAATCAACACGTCATTAATAGTTAACACCAACCTTTTTGTCCTTGCGAACCCCTTTTAATATCTAAAAGAAATTTGCGAACCCCTTATATAGCCGTTAGTAACAGGTAAGAAAACATTAAAATTTGGTGGACCATATATTTTGCGTGTTTCACAATAGTTTGTAATAAGAAGCGAAAAAAAAAAGGCGTAAAACATCTGAATAATTGCAAATATTAATAAAAACTATAATGATAGGAAAAGAAATTGGTACACAAATTCAACTTACTAACTGGTTCTTAGTTACATACAACTTTGGAAAAGAAAAAAAAAAAAAAAAAAAAAAAAAAAAAAAGAACTCTCAAATGAGTACTTGTGGCTGTCTGATGGAGCAAAAGAAATTCAAAGTTTGACTCAGTGCCTGACAGTTTTTGTCAAAGATCATATTCTGCATTTATCTTGAAGATCAGAATATGTTGAAAATCCTTCCTCACATAGATATGTTGTGCGAAAGAGTAATAAAACTTCAATGGCGTTTTTAAACAAAACAGTGCATGCATTTGCACACTGAGCCATAAATAAATAAAAAAAAAAGAGTGATCTTTAAAAATAGGTTTTAGAGAAATCTCACAAAATAATTCGAAGAGATTTTCTTTCTCCAGTAATGTTAGAGAAAGGTATCTAAATTTACATCTCATTGAAAAAGATTACATATGTAGTCGTTTGATAAGGATATATTACATCTATTAAGAAAACAGTCATCGAAAATTAATTGAAAGGAGTTTCAAATGTTCCCAGATATTTCTTTTAATTTTTTTTATAAAATTTAACTGATTTTTTATAAAAAAAACACTGCTGAGAGAGTCAAAACATTCGCACTCATTCATCAGCAGACATCAGATCTAAAAGGCAATATTTTAAGATGATTTCAATTTTATCATACACACTGAAAATGGAAACATATGCGCCTTGTAACAAAACATTTAATTCATTTAACTTAAAATAGATGTCAGATAAGCATACAAGCTTTTTTAGTTAAAGAATATCGATTACACAAGAAGACAAATGAAATGAGTGATCAATAAAAATGCTTGAACTCCAGATTTCAATTCAAACTAGTATGTAAAAACTTTGCTACTGGAAAGTATTCTAACTTCTGTGTGAAGTATTAATTAAACGAGAAGACTTTCAAAGTCCTCACAAAGTGCTTAAAATAGACAGTTTATAATTTACGATTTTATAAAATTTGCAGTTTTTCCAGCATCACTTAAAGTAGTTGATAACTTAGCAGGAATACGCTTACATACCAATGATTGTCTATGGATACAGTAGTGAGTCCATTCAGTTTTCTTTTTGATCTTTTTTACCCGCCTACATGACCAGAATGTATTCCTGTCATTGATTTTGTATCATCTGAGCACACATCCACACAACAAATCAGTTTATTCTATTTTTTTTTTCAAAATAACCATGGACCATGTCGAAAATTGCTTCACCAATTATACAGGTTTTCAAAAAAATTTCTATAAAGCCCAACTTCTTGAACGGAATTCTTAAAAATGTATCTAATGTTGGCAAGCAATACTGCAGTATTTTCCAATCTTCGTTTAAAGCTGACAGAAAAGAAGAGAACATTACATTTTTTATTATCTGCTAATTTTTGCTCGATGGACAGACTTTTAAGATATTGTTGAAAATCATTGTAAGAGACACCCCGTTCTCTACTCTTATTTTAGCGGCTTACGCCCCCTCGGTGCTTGTGGTAGGATAACGTGTATCTCAGTATTTGTCTTATTAAAGAACACTTTTATTTATTTTTTGTTTTATAATTTTCGAATTATTAACAGTGCAGTAATTATATGTATGTAAATTTATTATTTCGTTATTTTTTTACATTAGCGATTTAAAATTTCACCATTGCAATATTATTTCACCGCTTTTATACACCTCGTGAACCACCAATTGGAAACCACTCGGTTCTCCTAATGAACTATTACTTTATGTATTAACAAATTTTAAGGAATTAAAACAAAAATTGATAATTTTTGAACAATTGCTATAAATACATTTTTCACTTAGTATTTCCGAAAATTCACAAAACTAATTTTAAAGCATTTCTTGAAATAACCACATATGCAAAAAACAGATTCTCGTAATTCTAATCATGAAATTATGTGTTAGAAGTGCGGTGGTAAGAGTCGCGTTGCTTCTACGTGCCTTCAACCTCAAATTCGCTGTTTTTATTGCAAAGATGTTGGTCACAAAATTTCAAGTCATCCCAAAAAAGCATATAAAAATAGTCAGCAACCCCAAAATTCTGATGTCCATAGCAGTCAGGTCGTTTCTCCTTTTGCTAATCCCAGTTTCATATGTACATAGACATTTCAATTTATAAGTAAAAATTTCTGCTTTAGTGGATACAGGATTTCAAAAAAACAATTTTTCGAGAAGTCTTACAAAATAATTGTGGATCCCCACCACTTAAAGCATCTAAAATTAAACTTGTAGGGTTAGGAACTTAAATAGAGGATCCAATCGACTCCTTCCGTAATTTTTACAATATAGGCAGTAAAATTTTGAAATTGATATTTATGTTGTTAAACACATTTTTCTCTCATTCGATGCACTAATTGGACAAGTAAATTTTCTCAAAGCAAGCATTTGAGACAAGTAAATTTTTTATAAACAAACAGGGTATTACTTTAATTTCTGATAATGAAGATTCGGATTTTTTTATCGTCAATTTTTCAAATGTTGTTGAACAAAGCAGTTTACCTGATATAACTTAACTCACATTCTTACTGATAATATGAAACGTCAGGTTGCTGTACTATTTAATTCTTACTAACCTGTTTGCAACTGCTTTAGAAATAAGTATTCTGTAACTTGATGACATATACGTATGAATTAAAGACTCAGAAGTCTTCTCCAAGTGGAACAAAAAATTATTCAAACACAAATTGAACAAAAGCTTAATGAAGATGTCATGAAACCCAATTTTTCCAACTATTCTGCTCCGGTAGTTCTGTGTAAAAAGAAAAATGGTTTTCACCGTCTTTGTGTTGACTTTGGTCAAATTAATAAGAAAATTATTGGGGACATATATTTCCTTCCTTTCACTGATGATGTCATTGACTCTTTGAAAAATTCTAAATTCTATTCCCGTTAAAAATAAAGGGAAAAAAACATTTTTAGATCTTAAAAATGTTTTTTCCCCTGTTCCAATAAAGGCAGTCTGCACAACATGTAATTATTTTGTTCTCCGAATGGACAATATGAATTTCTTAAGATCCCTTTTGACTTTCTGTTTCGCCAAATTTTTTTCAGATTCATCCAACAATATTTTTTGAAACTTCTTGGTAGATAAAACACTTGCAATTTATATAGATGATATCACAATTCCCTCCATAGATGAATCGACAAACCTCCATTGATCGTATCGTATTGATCAAGTTGCTTCTGATGAATTTTTAAAAATGTTTCTTTTTCAACGAAAAATCGAATTTTTGGGATATTCAATACAGGATGGTACAATAAGTCCATCATCTTCCAAAACTTCTGCCATTCAGAACTTTGTAATTCCTAAAAACCTAAAAATATTACAGAGCTTCTTTGGACTAACAGGATTTCTTCCAATATTTGTCTTAATATTCACTGATTGCGAAACTTTTGAGTGATCTGCTCCGCAAAACTATTGTTTTACATTTCAGTGATTCATAACTACAAGCCTTTCAACAACTTTAAGAAATTTTACCCCGTCACCCTGTGTAATACATTTTTCAACAAGTCACAAAATTAGAAATTCATATAGATGCAAATTCTCATGGATTCAGTGCTGTACTTCTTCAACTACCTTCTGATGGAAAGTTTTTCCCTATCTATTTTATGTCAAATTAACTGCTGAACAACAAGAAAAATATTCGAGCTGTGAACTAAAGGTCTTGGCTGTAATTGAAGCCGTCATTAAGTTCCAAACTTATCTTTCAGGATCAAAATTCAACATTGTCATTGATCATGAAGTTTTTCAGAAAATCATAAGCAAAATAAATAAATAAAGGCTGAATACCTAAAATTATACTTTGGTCATTAATTTTAAATGAATTGGAGTACAAATTTGTTCATCGTCCTGGTAAAAAAATGCCTCACGTATATTCTTTCAGCCGTAAAATTGCTAATGTTACGACTGAAAATTCTGCAATCACAGCTAAAAATGTTGCTGCCCAAGCTTCAGGTGAACATATTCAAACCCTCACAAAACTCTGCCTAAATAATTCACAATTGGAATATTTATTAAAAACATGTGTCTTGTGTAAATATCAGAAAGAAACAGAATTGTTAGTTATATATTCCTCACGGTATGCAAATACAAATGGTCCGAGGCACGAATGAAAAGGGTCATTTTTCAGAAAATAAAACAGAAACAATAGTTAAGAAAGACTTTTACTTCCCTAATTTGAAAAGATACTGTTGTCACCAACTGTGTCAAATGAGTTCTATTTAACAGAAAAAATGACGAACTCGAAGGTTTCTTACTTAACATTCCTAAAAAAATGTTCCTTTTGACACCAACCACATTCATTTATAGATCTCCTTCCATGCACGAACAGTTACAATCATATTTTTGTACCTATGGATACTTTCATTAAATTCCTGTGGCTATATCCAATAAAATCTGTAACTACTGCAGATGCTTTACAAAAACTAAAACAACAATATTCGCTTTTCGGTAATCCCTCTAAACTCATCACTGATAGAGGAACAGCGTTAACTTCAAAATAATTTTAATATTAATGTGCTGATGAAAACATAGAGTTACTTTAACTACAGGCATTCTTCGTGTAAGCGGATAAATAAAAAAAATGATAGAAGCATCATACCTGTCTTTGCAAATTTCTCCATAGATGATCCATCTGAATGGCTCCGATTCGGTTTTGCAGTTCAACGAACTTTGAGCAGCGTAATCAGTCAAACAACCCAGAAAACTTCATTCGAACTTCTAGTTGGTGTTCCAATGAAATGAAAGGATGATAATAAAACTCCAGTGCTTCTGGAGAAAGAATAAAACTCTTCCTTCCAAGAAAATCGTTAAGAGATGCGTACACAGACATCCTAAGGAAAACACCCTGAAAATTAAAGAAGAAAATTATCGAAACTTCATAAAAAGGCGCAAACCAGCGCACCAATAACAAATTGATGACTTGGTTGCTGTCTAACGAACACAATTTGTTACTGGACTCAAACTGCGGCTTTAATATATATATATTTCTTGGACCATATAAAATCATTGAAGTAAACCTGTTTGAGTGGAATGATATTCAAAAAATGGGAACTCATGAAAGTTCTAATGTGACTTCAATGGTTGCAGATCACATAATGTTGTGGTCATCATCTGTAATATAACTATTTTTTTCTTACTATGTTATATTTTTGTTTGTCATTTTAACTATCCTTTTGTTTCGTTTGTATATTTCAGTCTCCCTAACCTGCTCATGCACAGTGTTTGAGGGTTCGAGCACGTCTGATGGCCGAGTGTTGTGAAAGGCCAATGATGCATTTCATTGTGTCACGTGACTCCCCTTCTAACGGTTAGCTGCAGCCTAACCGCAAGAGACAAGACACTCGACGGACAGAGACGATAGCTGTACTGAGAATCATACCGAAGCACAGTCACTGTAGTGGGGGGAGATCTGAATTGTAACTCTTTCCTAACATTAAATTAAGTCGAAATACCATTCTGTTACTTATCCTACTGCCACTTATATTTTTCCAAAACAACGAGATCCCCTGCTCTCAAACCGCCAGTTATCTTAGAGCTATTTTAGAAAAGAAGTGGCCGCGGTAGCTTATCATGGTTTCGGATTCGTGGCCGGCAGTTTCCGTTCAGTCGCGAGTTCGATCCTTGGCCGCCAAAGACCCACCGTGTAGCCGGAATTGATGCACGTTAAATCTGTCAAGGCTCAAAGTCCTTCTGTTGGTGTGGTGTGGAAGTTAGGAGAGGGGGTGCCAGCTCAGGTGTCGTCCTTGTCCCTTGAACAAAGTTCAAAATTACGAGGTCCGTCGCCAATAGCCCTCGTGTTGCTTCTAGTGCGACGTTAATAAAAATCTAAACTAAACTTTAGAAAAAAAATCCATTTTTAAACAAGACAATACACAAACTAATACAGAGCTCAGACAAATCACGAATAAAAGGACTATCCTTTTATGTTGAAAATCTACTTTAAGTAAAAATAATAAAATATTTTTCTTTGCTCAAATTCGGAGTCCAACTCCAATTTACACATGTCCAATTCGGGGATAAGCCGCTCAAATCCGTATTAATAAAATAGAAACTGTTCATAATAATATTATAAGAATTATTTGTAGAGATCACTGGTTCATGAGGAACGAGGACCTCAGAGAAGAGCTAAATATTCCCATCATCAAACAACTAATCCAGAAAATAGCTATTGCATTTGCTAAGACAATGTTCCAAATTCTTCCCACCATGAAATTGAAAATTGCATTCTTTATTACTCCAACGTAATTTTTATACAGACCATTCCCAATTCCTCATTATCTAAAATTCTGATTCCTATCGGTTCACAGCACCGGCATTTCTACCTACTTTTTGTGGCAATATGTTGGAACCTTTTCCGGCTACCTTTTGCCTCTACTAAAATATACTGAAATTAGATGACATTGAGCGCCAGCGAGATGGTGCACTTCTACTCTGAATCAATAGCCCAAAAAAAAAAAAAAAAAAAAAAATCATAGAAAGTATTTAGGAAAATTCATCGGGTATAAATGGAATGTAATGAAATAAATAGAAAAAGAGAGAAGAAAAGAGACTATAACCATAGAAAAACGACACAGACAAACTATACCGAAAATTGAAATGAAAATTAAGTCAGTGATAGCTACTACCGTTTTCTGTTTAATTTTTTTTCAAAAAAGAATTATTGATTATTTTTGCATTTTTGTAAAAAAGATACTTTTTTTCTTGCGATAGCGCCAAAACAAGTATGATAATGTGAAATAATCTGATTTCTGAGTGCTTAAAACAAATATAACGAATATGACAATCAAAGTCAAACTGAATATAAAATAATTATATGCGACTCCGTAAGAACTCCGTTTTTTCTCCTGAAATTTCTCTGAGTTCATCAGTAAATTTGGCGTGTTTAATTTCTCATCAATCACTATTGGGGGAGCTCTTCGATTTTTTTTTTCTTTTTTGTCAAAGGATTTTCTGAGATCTGAATCTGATTCAAACTCACTATCATCATCTCAGTCAGTAGGATTATTGATAACTTTTTCTGAATTATTACCGATTACTGTTGACTCTTTTACCTCTAGTACCAAATAATGATTGTTCTCTGCTGTGTAGGGAGGGGGAGGGGAGGGTTTGAAGATCAGGAAGATCCTTTCAATTAAGTCGCGATATTTTTTCCCTTTAATCTCTCTTTGGGTAATGTAGATTTTTTACAGCATGACATCCCATAATCTTTACAAGGATATTACCGTATAAAATCTTTGAGGAAGCACAATTTCCCCCTCATATTCTTTACTATAGCCCTAACATTTACTGCATAAATCATAAAAGATCTCCGTTGATTTTTATAAGCAAAAAATTTAGTATAGTTCATTAATGTATCAAGTTTAGCTTTGGCTTTTAAAAATTTAATAGCACTAAAAAATCATAATTTTCACTCATATCAGAAGAAAGGAACTCGACATTATGGAGTTTAGAAAGCACTAGCACTATGATGAATTGAAGAAAAATTCTAAGATCATATTAATTCCGCTAATTTGAGAAGTAGAAAAAAAGAAAATACATACAAATCAGCACTTCACACGAAAAGCAAGTTAAATTTTCGAAGAAGAAAGCTGCAGCGATACAACGCAATTAGCAAGTCATGCCGTGGATGAGCACTATGCCACAAGGAGGAAGATCTATGAACACCAGAGGAGAAAAGTAGTTAAATAAACCATACAGTAAAGCGGGTTAGTACACAACCTTACTTCATGCTGACTGTAGATAGAATTTTGATCATTTCCTTCAAAACTCCCCAGAAATTCAAAGTTCTGATTCTATCAATAGTCAACACATAGAACCAAATAGTAATTCAGACAAAGTTATCACTAATCCTCCTGACTGCGACGATGATGGCGAGTCTTAATCAGATTTGGATCTCAGCAAATTCATTGACCAAAAGAAACGAAGAGCTGCCCCAATAGTGATTGACGAGAACTGAAACACGCCGAATTTACTGATAGTATTCAGTGAAATTGCAGAAAAACTATGGGCTGTGTAATTAATGGTCAATTAAAGTCTTCTCTGAGTCTAAAAACGCGCTGATGAATCACTTGTTAGTTAAGAATTTAAAATTCCACCTTTTGAAATGAAAGAGGATAAATAACGCAAAATTGTGATACACGGGTTTCCAGCCGATTACAATCAAGCAGTTTAATGATTGAAATAAAAAAAAAAATGGCAAAAAGTTCCTTGAATAAATGCCCTTGAATACATTAATTTTCTTAAAAATAAGAGAAACTGATGTTTAAATGCCTATGTTTCTTGTTGTACTAAGGAAAAATCCGACGTACACCAAAATATCCACTTCCATTTGACATTTTAGAATAAAAACTATCTTGAAAAGAGTCTAGAGTATCATTCCAATGATATAGGTACAGCAATTCTTGCACTACTCCTATTTTTGTAAACGCGAGCCTAAATGTCTGAAGTGTGGCGAAAATCATTTAACTAAAGATTGCGATAAAAGTCGCTTCACCCCAGCGAAATGTGCTCTGTGTTAGGGACAAATCACATTGCTAACTTTCAAGATGTCCGAAGAATCTCGATTGTCTAAGACCAGACAAAGTCAAGAGAAATATTTGTGAAGAAGGAGCAAAAACCCAGAAACTAAACAAACATTCGGATAACAGTTGTGAAATAGTGTTGTACATACAATGATTGAATGTTTAAACATGTCAATGGGGGCCGGTATGTTAACGCTTGCATGCGCTATCACCACGCCACCTGTAAATAAGGAGTTGGTGACTGTTGATTCTAACCGTAACTGAGAGAAGAGAGGGAAGCGCTCATCGTGTATACCAGTGAAGTGTAAAACGAGCTATCTGTGAAGGCACCATATACAAGTAACTTGTGAATTATTAAAGAGATATATTTAATACAGTCCACTGAGTGAGTGTTTTATTGTGCAAATGACCTATGGAACTTTAATATTGTGTAATGAAAGATTCATGTGGTCCGAATCACCAGAGAGCAAATACCGCTAGCTAAAAAAGCAGCCAACTATTTGTCTGGATCCTGAACCATTTTATGAAGTTTCATAATTTCCTTATTCGCACCTTGAAAATTTTTGACATCATCAGAATATAATTTAGCACTTTTGCCGCGGCGGGCAATAAATCTCTTTAACGTGGCTATAAAAGCCCCTGAACTAAGGTATGATACCATTTCTAAATGTACAGCTTTGGAAACAAAACACACAAAAATACAAACATAAATCTTATGTAAAATACCCTTACGTTGATTTCTATACTTTATGAAGAACGGTCCACAAAAGTCCACACCTGCACAATTAAATGGAAAATTTGATCTTACTCGATCTCTAGGCAGGTCACCCATAATTTGAGATGAAATAACTGGATTAGCTTTAAAGCAAATGATACATTTATGAACAATTTTTCTTCAGGTAGATCTACCACTTAAAGGCCAAAACTTTTCTCTCACATAACTAAGTAATACTGAAGCACCTACATGAAAATATTTAACATGTATATAATCAATAATTAATAAAATCAATTTGTGATTTTTAGGCATAATAGCAGGATGCTTCTTAGAAAAATTATAACCTGAGTTACCCAAGCGTCCTCCAACTCTCATGACTCCATCAGAATCTGAGAATGGATTTAGGGATTTTAACTTACTCTTTGGAGGAACACTCCTTTGTTGCTTGAGACGCTTAATCTCAGCTGAAAATTCCTCCTTTTGAACCATTTTAATTAAAACAGTTTCTGCATGATTCAGTTCATTTACTTCAAGTGGTCCAGATACTCTGTACAAAGGATTTTGTATATTATTTATGAACCTGAAAACATAACTAAAAATTCGAAGAACAGTTATATAATTATTACTTAAATTAAGTATACTATGAATAAAATTATTAACAGTCACATTAAAAGCACATAATTTTTCTTTAAACTCGTCACACTGATAGTTTTTAAATTGTGCTTTCAATTCCTCACATTCTTTGGACACAGAGATTGTTTGCTTTGGATAAACACTGTTACATAGAAATGTGGTACCATTGAACCACATTCTGTTGTTGATCAATTTATCAGGGTCCACTCCCCTTGAAAGGATATCTGCTGGGTTCTGTTCAGAGGACACATGACCCCACTGGTTTATGGATGTGTTCTCTTGAATGATGGCAACTCTGTTTTGCACAAATGTTTTAAGATCCATTGGATCTATTTGGATCCATGAAAGCACTATCATGGAATCACTCCATAAGAATACTGTTGTTTCCAGTTTCATTGCAGCAAGGACTCTTTTCACTAACTTTGATAGAAAGACTGCAGCACACAATTCCAGCCTTGGGATTGTAAGGCTTTTCTCCGGCGATACTCTAGATTTGCTAGTCACCAGTCTAACCATAGTTTCACCAGTAGAGATGAAATACTTGCAATAAATCACTGCTCCAAAGCAACATTTTGAAGCATCAGAGAAACCATGGATTTCTATCTGGGTAGCTTTTTCATTCACAATTCGTCTCTCAATATCAATGTTACAGATGCTTTCTAACATAACCAAAAAGTTATGCCATTCTTGATACTCTGCAGTTGGAAGTGTGTTAGTCCAATCAATTTTTAAGCGCCATAGTTTCTGCATGAATATTTTAACCTTAGATAGAATTGGACCAAGCAGTCCCAAAGGATCAAATAATCTTGCAATAGTAGACAGTACACTCCTTTTTGTGTATGAAGTCCCAAGCTCCACTTTGACTAGAAAAGAAAAACAATCTTCCACTGGTTTCCAGGACACTCCTAAGGTTTTGGTTTCACTTGGATTTGAGAAATTATAATTTCCATCGACACTTGGTGATAGTTCTGGATGGTTTGTGCACCATTTATGAAGTTGCATTCCAGCTTTTTGCATAATATCTATAAGTTTTTGCAACTCTTAAGCCTCCTCTAAAGTTTGAGTTCCACATAGCACATCATCCATGTAAAAATTGTCACGCAACACAGGTGATGCAATGGGAAAATTATTCTCTTCATCAATGGAAAATTGTTTCAAAGTCCTCATTGCCAGATAGAGAGCACTCAAAGTTCCATAAGTAACTGTAACTAACTCATAAGTTTTAGGTGACTCATTGGGCGTATCACTCCACAAAATTCTTTGAAGTTTGTGTTGACTAAGTTCTATGAGTATCATTCGATACATCATCTTTACGTCGGCTGTCAAAGCATACAAATGCTTTCTTAACCCTATCATTATCGAAAATAAGTCATCTTGGATGACTCCCTCATTGTACTGTACTCATTGTACAAGTTCAATTAATTATCATTAGTGGTCAATGTGGAACAGTTAAATACAACACGCAATTTTGTACTTGTATTCTCGGGTCTTAACACTCCATGATGTGTGGCATAGTACAATACATCGGACATATATACATAGTACATACATAGTACATCTTTCTTCCACCACTTCTCTCATGTGGCCAAGTTTCAAATATTCATTCATGAAACTTTTATATAACGTTAAATATTCAGTGTCTCTGGATAAACGAGCCCACAACGATTTGAGTCTTCTGAGAGCAATGTTCTTTGATTTCCTAAACACGAAAGATCCTCTTTAAGGGGCATTGTGACAATATACTTCCCTTCCTCATTTCTCCGATGTGTACGAGCAAAATGTTCCTCACAAATCGCGTGTTCATTACTTTTATATATTTCTGATTCGACACTTTCTATCTCCCAAAATTTCATTAACTTTTTATTTAAATCATCTTCTTGGATTAATCCGCAATGAACCTTAGTTATTTGAAATTCTGATCTCGACACTATCTTTCCCTCTCGACCGATAAGAATTCACGCTCTTGATTCTTTAAGAACAAGGAATGTTAAGTTTCACCCTCGCCTACCCTAATCATTTGACGTGAACTGCTACTCCCTGATTAGACTTCAAAAATTTGTCCTACTATAACCACCTCTAGCATTGCCCTTTGGAGCTAAATTTTCAGATTTTAACTTTTAACTCAGATTGTTTTCAAATATTTTTTTTTTCATTCTAATTTTTGTTCTTTATTCAATTTAGACTTAAAGTCTTAAACAGAAGCATTTATTGTACTAGGAAAACGGAAAAGTTGTTCAGTGATTCTTAATTCCTATCTAGACTAAAGATAAAGGCTCATAAGTACTAAGAACTCAAAATGCATCTTTAACGTAACAGCAGAGACGAGGCGAGTTGGCAATTCTTTTCATGGTTTACGGAAAGTAACAGTTCTATTGAGACGAAACTCACACACACATAAAAAAAAGAAATCTTCATTGACAAAGTAGCTCTAAAAATTTTGGGCTTAAAACTTCTCCCCCTTCATTCGTTCTCGGATTCATTCAATATTTAATAGATGTAGAGCCATTTCAGAAGATGTATCATACTCGAATTAATACGCTTTCCATTGTAAATAACCAGCATCGTTTCATACAATCATACTGCTTAACCAGAAATTTATTTTTTGTGAACATACGTACGAAAAAGATTCATAAATTTGCAACAATACACATGATACCTGAATACTTTGTAGCATAGCCAAGTAGGATGACATTAAATTTGAAGAATTTTTTCTTTATTTTAGAGACATTGCAGAAGTTAGAAACATAGGACAAACGCAAGCAATACTAAAATGTTTGTGATGTATAGGATTCATATTAGCTTTTAGTTCTGTAAGGATTAGCTTACGCATATTATTTTGCCATGACAGCATGTATTTTCACAGATACGACTCCTTCCAGGATGATAAAAACATTTCTTCTGGATAGCTTCTGCAATAATTTCATCTTTTATGACCTTCGACTTGAAAAATGATAATATTTCGGGAAATAAACAGCTTGTATGACTATAGGAAGGAACACCTCTCCTTTCATTTTAACATGTGTGTGTGGCGGTCGGAACTCTTTTTTTCCCTCCTACTTTTTTTTTTAATCTCTTCGCATTCACCTTATATGACTTCCGGGCCAAACCACATCTACACGTAAGTTAGGGAAATGGTTTATGTCAAAACTAGGGTTTCTGATTTCCCGGGTTTTTCCATTCCCGGGAATGTCCGGGAAATCCCGGGAATGTAATTGTCGTTCCCGGGATTCCCGGGAATACATCAATATTTCAAAAAAATTTAAAAACAAGTTATTTTTAAATAAAATCAATAATAATTATATAAAATAAGGATACATATAAATTCCAAAATTAATGCTTATTTATATAATGAGCTAAAAATACAAAAGATATATAATAAATTTATTACTCATTTTTAAAATAGGATTTCAGAAAGCATAAGCAATTTATACTTTTATCACTCAGCCTAGTTCTAAGCTTTGTGACGAACAATCCGGCAGCAGAAAATGCCCTCTCGGCTTCAACTGACGTTGGAGGAATAGTTTTTAAGGCCTCACATAGTTTTATAATGTTTGTTGAAGGATTTTCAGTCGAGTCGAACAGTTGCATCTCTTGTTTCATGATTTTGTTGAAACTAGTACTTTTTTTAGTTGAACAATATAAAACTTTTGTTTTAGAGTAAATTGCTTTCTCTAATTTTTCATCCAACGTTAGAGGTTTTTCTTTCAAAATCTCCATACTCTCTTCTTCTGAGTGCGAAGAGTTGCATATTGATTCCTCTTCTTCGCAAAAAAGCCTTGTCCCTATCATTTAGGCTTGTCTAACCAAACAAGTTTTACCAGGCAATCTCGAAATATCGACAGTAACTGCAGTTGCTTCGTATTTTCTCCCAAAATTCAGGTATTGCATTAATCCTATTAAATTAATGTTGCGTCTCTCATTAATTCTTTGGATTAGAGAATTTTTCATATTTTTCGCAAATTCTGAATTTTGTTCGTTAAATTCCCCAATAACGAAAGAAAATACACCTTCTGCAGTTAGCAAAGTTGCATTTCGACTGCATAATTTTCCTAAGCCAATTTTTACTGGCTTTAAGCCGGCTACAATTGTAGACACTGTTTCAAAATCTACATTGGCCATCATTTGTTCTTCTTTAATGTCAATTAAGGCTTTTAAAATTGCTGACTTTATTTCTAAAAATCTTTCAAGCATTGCCAACAAACTATTCCAGCGTGTTTTGGTATCCAAACAAACCATCTTTTCACAGCCAAACTCTTCTGTAACATATTTTTGTAAAATATCATTCTTGAGAGGTGATTTTCTGAATAATTTTACTACATTTCTAATCTTTTTTATAGTTTCATTTATGTTATTTATAGAATTTTTTTCTGCATAAGTGATATGAAACGAAGCATCTGTTCCTACGCCGCTTTCAAATTCTAAATCTAATGCTTTGTCTAAATCTTCAATTAGCTCTTCACTTTCATCATTTTCTTCTTCTTCATGCGATTTATCTTCTATTTCAACAATGTTTTCTCCCAAATCTATTTGTTTATTATAAAGCACATCACACACGGCTAGGTGTATGGCGTGTGCATAGCACAGGTGATTCTCACAACTCATTATTTTTTCGAACTTAACCATCATACTAGCACCATCAGTAACACACGCAACTATGTGCTTTTCTGTTATGATTCCGAATTCCTTTAGTTTAGTCTCAACTGCTTTAACACAATTTTCTGCTGAAAAGGATCCCCTAATTCTTAACATTCCTAAATTAAAGATTTCACCCTCATTGAAGTGAACGTTTATGTTCAAATATCGTCTATTTTTAAGCGATGTAAACTCATCGAGCGTCAAGCTACAACGAAGTCCAGCGTTTAACTTTGATGAAATTTCATTAATAACCCGAGCTTTAATCACATTATACTGTTTATATACAAGCTTCATGACATCACTAGGGTTTGGAGGAAAGGAATAACCTTTATCATGTAAGGACTTCCTAATAAAGTTACTTTTTGTTATTGCATTTACCGTGACTCCATCTACACAAACAAGTTTACTTACAATTTCCTCTAGCGTTTCTTTTTTTTTTCTTTAAGAAAATATGATAATAAGGGTTTTTTTTGTTCAGAAGTAATTCTGATATCATTATAACTATCAATTTTTCTCTTATTAATTTCAGTATTTTCTAATCCTGACGAAACAGATTGAGTTGCTTTTGATATATTATGCCGAATTTGTAAATGCCGAAGCAAACCACTTGTAGACCAACCTCTACATTTCAAAATACTACTACATTTCATGCATTTTGCACTTTCTTCATTTTTATTTTTTATGAAATACTGCCAAACAAAGGACTTCGGAATTGAGACAGACATATTTCAAATGTTTATATTTATATTTTATATCTGAAAGAAATATATAAATTGTAAGAAAAATAAGTAGATCCCAAATATTTGTATATGTTACATTAACAGAACAATTAATTAATACAATAATTAAAATTTTTATGTTCAGAACAAAATTTGAAACAATATTTTTTGTTTCGATTCTATTAAATTTATATATATACAGTCAGACCTCCATTTTACAAATCTCTCTATACTGCAAATTTTTTCCAGGAACCTAGTACAGAAAAATATTGAAAGATGAATCTCTATTTAAAGAATTTTCCACATAATGAACTTTTCTTCTGGTTTTAGTAACTTCGTTAAATAGAGGTCCGACTGTATATATATATATATATATATATATATATATATATATATACTAAAGGCTATAATACTAAATATTATATATATACTGAACTATATATTATATACTAAAATGCTACAAATCAAAAGAAGAAGTTAATCAAATATAGACGTATAAAAAGATTGTATATGTCAAAAGTTAAATATACATATCTTTAATTAGTTCCGGTTTTTGTTCTGGAAAAACCGTTTCTTTCCTTCAGTTTTCGATTCAGCCTCGACTGATTAATTTTCAGATTTTTAAACGTTTGTATTTGTATTAAAAAAAGTGTATGTAATATAAGTATCAAGAAATCTGATAAAGGTTTAGAAGAGTAAATGGTGTATCAAATATATTTTCATACATGCTCCCTGCAAAATTAATATAATTTTGTGAAGCAAACAGAAACTTTAAAATCTGCCTTTGTACTGTAATAAAATTCCCTATATATTTTAATAAGTAATTTTCAAAGGCAGTTTGTAACAAAATCTACAGAAAGAAGTATTTCGAAGGAATAAATAATTATTCTGAAGAAAGAAATTATTAAAAATTCGAATACAAAAGAATTTGCTTCGTTTATAATAAATAAACATCACACTATTATTATTTTGCAGTTGCTGTTTCTGTCTCGGTTTTTTATTTTCAACTTTATCATATACACAGAGGAAAAAATCTTTCTCCAAATTAAAAGTTGTATATTTTTTTTAATGAAACTTATCACTTTTTGCACTAAAAGCAGAAATTGGTAATGGCATGGAAAAATGTTACAATTAAAGATTTTGTAAATTAAAAATCTCGGGAAAAAAATTCACATTTGAAAAATAATTACTAAAATTAACCTTACTTCATTGACTCGCATGCTTTTGAAATTTAACCAGTCAAAGCTGAATCAATTATTTCTCTAATGTTTCTACTAAGAGATAAATATTAATAAATACTTGAAAACTCATTTGCTGCTGAAGTGCCGATTATGTACGTTAAAAATATTAATTATTGTATTTAAGATATTTTATTTGTATAGCCGATTTCTTGTTTATGGAAGTGCCATATTATTGTTACATAAATAAAAATAAATAATAATATAAGAATCTCACACGAAAGCTAGGGTTAGAAAAATAATAAATAAGAAATATTGCGAGATACCTTATAAAAATATTCTCCCCCAAACAATTTGAGGGTTCATTCCCTTTTTCAAATTGCTGATGCAATTAAATAGCTCTTAATATTAACACAAGTATCCGAAAAAAATTTAAAAAAAGATTAAATAAATAATAGTTTTAAGTATTATTACTTACGTTATCCTCATAAATCAAGATCTTGGAACTTCGATCAGATTTTGCTGGTTGGCTACGAAATGCGATTGCTTTAAAAACCCGACACTTCTTGTTAACAAAGCTCGATACACAGATAGACAGGAATTTATCTGGACAGATACTCCTTCCCACGGCTAGCTGAAAAAATTCTCACCAATCCAGCGTAAGCGGATTCTTTCTTTCTCATATTACACCCCACAGTTGGGGTGACGAACATTCCTTCATCCAGGAAGTTCGGGGTGAACGATCGCAAATTGTCATAGTAGGGTCAGCTAACGATGTCCAAGGTTGAAATCTACTGTCAAGTCAAAAATAGCTACCTCGTATATAATTGAAGCTCCGTGCGATTCCCGGGAAATCCCGGGAACGAAGTATAATTCTCGGGAATAGAAAAAGTACAGAAATCTTATGATTTCCCGGGAACCCGGAATCCCGGGTTCCCGGGAAAGAAACCCTAGTCAAAACCCGAGAGAGATATATGCTACATCACGGCAACTCTTATTAAGGTATCCGAATACATTCGGAAACATGATTTTGAAAAACTATATAAATGAATAATTTTTTTATATTTAGTATTATATGAATTATAATGTACACACATAAAACATTTTAATAGTTTTATTATAATAAAAAATTTTAAAATGCAATTTTTTAGCATAAAATAAGGAAAAAAATAGCACATTTTCAAAATATTCACCTTTCACGAAAAATCTTTCTGTAACAGTGTTATTTAGCATATGTATTGATATAATACCTGTACAGAACCCGAATTAGGAATTTTTAATAATTCGCAATATTTGCAGAGTTATTAAGAGTCGAAGTAACAACAAGTGGTTTTTTTAAAAAAATTTCTGCACTCTTATGCATTAAAATATGAATAAATCCACTTATAAACCATACATTACAAAAATTCTAGCTCAAGCTCAAGAATAATACAAAGAACATTTCTACCATATTTGATCAATATATAGAAAAAAACATTTGAGTTATCACTTTTCAAAAATTGTAAACATACTGAAAGCTATATTCTTCAGAAATTGGATTTAAAGTTAAAACTTGTTCACACACAGAAAGAAAACAAAGATATACATACCAAATAAATTTAAAATCCTCCACTTTTGTAAGTCACGCCTTCTTTTTTTCTCTTTTCTTTTGAAATTTGATTTTCTTGTAGCTTGAATTTTTTTTTCTTGCCCTTTTTGCTGATGGTAACGAATGTCCTTTGGAGTCAGCAATGCGAATAATGTCGATGTTCTTAAAGGCATCAACCGCATACTACCCTGGAAACACATCTAAAGTGTGAAGTATTTTTATCACTTTCTTATAACCATCAATAAAATGTATTACAGATAACACATCGATCAATAACTCCCGAGTCTAACATTGAAAACAACATTTTTTTTGCAAAATTTTTTTTTATTCATCAACATAACACCTTTTGTTAATCACCTTTTAGGGTGATACAATCGTTCCAACGCTTTTCCGAATTTTTTTCTTTTTTTTTTCGCAAGAAATCTTTTTTGTTGCGAGTAAATAGCGATAAACAGCTTTCTGAATCATCGACTCGTTGCTGTTTTTGTTCCATCGAAAGCAATCGCGGCACCCACTTGGAAAAAACCTTTTTCACTTCACTTCAAAAAACCTTTTTCCTGGTCCGATCGACTTAAAATTTTGACACTTTTCAAGCAAAGGTTAGTACTCTAGAAAGACCTGGTTACTGGTTTACTACGAGCGCCATCTCTGGGTTAGTCTCGGGAGTTATTGATCGATGTGTTATATTATCTTCCCAGAATAAATGTTTCATGGTCGACAAATAAATCTTTAGGGATTATTTTCCCACAAGCAACCATTGAAACATTTATTCGAATTCTGTGTTTTGCCCTGGAGACATTTTTTTTTATAAACTTTGATCACATAAATCAAAATATGTAGATTTGATGCAATTAACAATGGTTTTAGGCAGGCTTTTACATTTTTCATTTACTTTTGTTCCTCAAGCAATAGCACGTTGATATTTACACCAATTAAATTGTCCTTTTTGGCACTGGTCATGCAATTGCTGATCTTCTCCTGAACAGCTGCGATAAAATGCAGATATTACAGCACTTTTCATTCCCGGCAAACCACCAACATTGATTCTAATTGCAATACCGTAGTAATTTCACAATTTATTAATAAATTTGTTGGTAAGTTTTCCTTTTCCACCTAATTCTTTCTGACTTGATTTTAGTTTTCGAAGGCCGGTTCCGACTCTTTTTTTAATGTGCTCTATGCATTCATATTTGCTATCACTTTTTCCTTAAATGTCTTTCACTGCTGAGTAACTTTCTGAATCACCATCACCGTAAAAGGACGAATACTTCAGCTGTCGGAAATAGCAAGACCGTTCAAAGATACGATATGCACCGATGGATTCCATGCTGGATGATGACCCAGAATGATTTCTTGAACAAATGTGATCATTGGATACATTCAACCTTTTGTTTCGAACACGTTTGCGACAATTCTTGGACATAATTTCGATATTTACAATTTTACACCCGTAACAATGGATAAAGCTGCTACACACCCATTCAATGCTGTGTGACGTTGCCAAGTACCATCACAAGATACACCACAGGTTGTCAAACCCTTCTGCTGATGATTCATCTCTTTTATTTTAGAAGCTGCAGTATTCATAGAATCCTGTGCAATAGTTGTTGTAACTTTCAACAACTTCTTTTCATAGTTCCTGAAAGCTGACTTGGAAAAACATAACATATCTAATGTAGCACTCAGCTTTTTCGAAGCATTGTGGCCTTTTATAATTAAAAGCATACATAGAAAAACCTGGAGTTGATTTTTCATCTTGTTTCCTTTATAGTTGATGAAAAACCATGAATAAAATTACAGTTTGTGCATTTCAAGAGCATATTGGAAATAAAACTAAAACTGGGCTCTTCCTTGAGTTCTAAACTTTGTAATAAACACAATGGGCAACTCAGCATTTCAATGACACTTGAAATTATTTATAGGTTGTAAATTCTATTACCAAATGTATTTATGTCTTTTTTGAAGCTATTCTTCATTATTGTTTCCACAGTTTCAATTTTATGTTCGTTACTCAAGCTGACTGTATCAGTTGTTTGACAAGCAGAATGATAATTACCATGGAATTTAATTTTTTGCTCTGTCGTTTATATTTTGTACTACCCATAGTTTAAATAAAGAATATTAATCTAAGAAACTATTATACAATTTTAACAGTTATTTCATACAGAAAAAAAATGACAATTAAAAGCGGAAACCAGAAATAATTCAAACAGCTTGTAACGCCTACACGTTCCGGGCTGCCTCTTGTGCCATAGCTAAATTCAATGATTAAACACTAAGACACAATAAATCAATCAAAGAGACTCTAGAACAATATTTACGGAATTTATTAACTTCTAATTAATATAACTACAATTATTTATGCTCTCCCGGGCAATGATTCTACTGCCCTAATTCAACCCACCAATAGTAATCTAACAGACTCTTACCACTAAGCCTTCCTCGAATGCAACTCAGACTCTGGAACAAATGTAGCCCTCTGGAATAACTACACATTTAATCCAATCGCCTATTTCAACCTCTCTTTTCAACTCCTCCTTCAACCTCTCTTTCCTTCTCCTTCAGCCTCTCTATCGCGACTTTCGGTCGGAGTTTATATATTTCCTAACTCTCCCGCTTCACTTCATTTCTACCTGCTTTCTATCTACATATTCACGTTTCATTTTTTGGTTGGACAAAGGTTGTTTAGCAAAAGCAATCAATTTTAATTAAAAGTCCCCAAGGTTTGTGAAGAGAAACCGCGAATAGCCCAATGTCACAAGCTTAGCAAAATAGTAAACGGAGTGTATATTGCCACTGATATCTTGAAAATTGTGCTACTTGTTAAATGTGATGCCAGATTTCTCAAAATGAATCTTAAAATGTTTTTAAAGTTTTTTTTTTTTTTTTTTTAAAAAAAAATATAAGTAGTAAATATTCTTAAAAATATAAGAAACAAACGAATATTTTTGAGGGGAGATTAAATTCCGGTTTCGAAATCATGACTTCCTGCAATTTTTTTGGAAATTGTCTGATATTAAAATACTTATAACTTGATTTCTATGAACTGTAGCTACAAATGGAAGGTGAGAAAGAGAAGAAAGATTTCAAATATTTTAATGGATAAATTTTAAAAATTCGGTATTTTTTTTTTCTCTTAAATTCGAATTTTTTAACTTAGTCGGATACTTTAAGAATAAATTGTTCTCTGATGTTAAGTGACGCAGAATGCACTACAGCTTTGCGTAGTCAGACCTTAACGTCATCATGTAATATGCTTTTAATAATTAAATTTTAAGATATCTAATGGGAATTTTTTTAACAAAAATGGTATCGATGTGCATACTATGAATCGCTATAGATTATTTATACTAATTTGAATGCTCTCGTGTTTTGTAATCTTTCCGTTACAACATCTACAAACACATGCAGATCCTTCTTTTTATTAATAAAAATTAGCAGAACTTCATTTATGTTTGAAATAAATCGAATGGAGAGAATTGAAGGAATATAAGCCACAAGCTCATATCCTCTTGATTTCAATTTCCGTTTGGTGCCGGTGTAACTGTACAGCTATAAGTTTCTGATAACAGTGTATTATCAATGTATAAACCATAAACAATTTCAGAAATGCATCATATATTGAAGAACAATAAAAGCCTACAGAATAAACAGAGGATTACATTTCTTAGAAGTCATACCCCCCCCAAAAAAAAAGGGGGGGGGAGAGAAAAAAAGTAAACTTATCAGATCCAAATAACAAATGTCGTCCTGGAAAATTGTGCAAACAATGATAACGTCGGCCCCGGGAAGGATTATTCTACATCTTTTTTTTTTTTTTAAAAAAAAAAAAAAAAACCTAGAGTCATTTATTGGTTCATTTTTAAATCAACACTGAAAATACCAAGTCGCTATCTTTCTTTCAATGGCTGTATTGCTCTTAAATACCATATATACCCGCAAATTAAGAGCCGTTATAATGGACAAGAGTGGTCCTACTAAATATTAGGGACAGCCGATATTATTACAATTCTATTTTCTCTTGTGATAATTGAATTACATTATTTATTTTGTTACTGTTCGTTTTTGTAAGCGATAAACGCTGAAATGAGTATGTATCTTTTTTGGCATAATTTTTGCTACAAACTTTTTTTTTGAAGCTTCATTTCATGAAATATACTAAGTATGTTTTGATTGTAGTTGCAACTGTGTATATACATGTTCTTTTCCCGCAATTTACAATAATTCATGACGTTTGTTTGATACAGTAATAGTTTTCTGTGCCTAACACTGTTTGCAGCATGTGGTGCAATTTTTGTGCACATCTTTGTGCTTTGAAATTGATCTTTTTTAATTAAAAATTATACAAGAAAAATATATAGAATTAATTTTGTTCTCAAGAAAAAAGGTTAATTCTGAAAGAAATAAGTCATATATTACAAAAAGTGATGCTCTTGAAATGCTGGAGAAATTAAAATATGATATTAACCTTAGATCAAAGTTCCTAAAGCATTTATGCAATGCCCACTCTTTAAAAACTGAACCTATTGTGACCTACTTCATCTTCGGCGCATTGAATTAATTCAGAGACGAACAACACCCATTTTATCCGAGAGATTTTTGTGAATCAAAAAGGAACTTCTGTGAGTAAAAAAATATTTACTATGAAATATAATTTTATAAAAATTTTTTTTTTTAATAAGGCATTTGAGAAAAGGATGCGCTGGTTTTTAATTGCTGTTGATAATGGCAATGAAGTCTAATTCAATTCAGTTACTTTCAGACACAAGGAGTACGATGATTCCAGCTTGTTTTCATTCTTGGTTTTAATTTTATCATTCCCAAAAATCTTACTTCAGAAAGATATGAAGATGTAAAAGGGAGTAAAAAAAATATCTTTAAAGCTTCAGTGTAAAGAATTAGAAAAGTTTGTTGGATAGATAATAAAAAAATAGTGTCAATTTACTACGATTAAAATTCAGTTTTAATTAAGTATTTTCGGATAGGTCGATAAGTTCTTCGGCTTTCGAGGATATGTCATGATTCGTGGATTGATTATTTGGTAACGTCGCACTTAATAGCAATACGAGGGCTATTGGCGACGGCTGTTGTGATGAAAGCTGTGGAGCTTTGGCTGATTTAATGTACATAAGCTCCGTAACTGTACGTAAGCTCGATTCAACGAAACACCCCTACCGCGAATGACCACCAGAATATCGCAATCACTCAATAATATTCAAGTAGTAATGTTTACTCCGGAAAGTAGGCGCAATTCAGTTTTCCTCTCTCCATGGCAGTTTTTAATATCTTCAGTAAAGTAATAATTGAAAATTTCTTCCAAAGCATTCTCAAATGTTTTGAGTTCACAGTAACTATTCTCTCAGAAATGTTCATAATATTTTCAATTATAAACGTTTGAAATATTTCAAAATTTTCAGATTCTTGGACTTCAATATTGCTTTTCTATAACCGTAGTTTTCCGATGAATCCTCGGATTTTGCCATACATTGCACATATGTATCTGGAACTCCTGTGTCTTGTAAGTGCAAATTTAATTCATTAAGATTATGAGTATGTCTTCTAAATAAGCGAGTTGCAAAGCGGATTTCAGATAGCACAAAGTTTTTATCTAATTCGTTTCAACCAATTAAAAAAAAAAAAAAAAACCCTGTGAGTTCTTCGTGGAATTCCTCGAGTCTTGCAGCACTTCCCTTCTTGACCGCCTACATGCTTCCGTATACAGAAGTGATGCATAGTTTTCATCCCTCTTTTCAAATATATATATATATATATATATATATATATATATATATATATATATATAAGTAGGAAAAATTTGAAGAGAGATAGCTGAAGTGTCTGTGGGTTTCTCTAGTAAATAACGTTATTATTAAAGAAAGTACATCTCTGAGGGGAAAACAAACAGCAGAAGATAAAAGGCAGAACAGAATAAATTTATTAGAGATTGATTTTTGACGATTGATTAATTATTTGTTGACATAAAATTTAGAAGCAACACGAGAGCTATCGGAAACGGACCTTGTAATTTTAATCTGCGATCAAGTACGAGGTACTGAACTGGTACGCCTCTTTCCTAACTACCGATTCTCACCTTAGTAAAGACGGGAAACCGCTGGAATGTTTTCGAACACATAAGTTTTGGAGCAGCCTTCAAGCTCAGATTGGCAAATATACAATGGGACGTGGCTTGAGATAGTGCCGTAAGCTTTCTGTTAGTTGAAATAAAAACTCCCATTTGAAGAAGAATAGCGAATGCTGTGTTCCTATTGACTCTATTCGTTGGTAGTGAAATCAGGGTAAGGTGAAGTGAGGAATAGGATTAGAATGGGTGAAGAGAGCAGTGATTGGCTCTCCTAGCTGTCCTTGTTACAGTGTATTCAGTTTGAGAGAACAACAACCAATTGGTTTGCGAGTGCCATTCCGGTGGACTCTTTATTAAGTCTTATGCCATTAATTTCATAAAAATATTTATACAAACATTTTACAGATGTGTAAGAGCACATTTAACTTAACGTAATTGAAAGAAACGAGAGAGAAAAAGGAAAAGATAGAGATTATGAGAATTTGTTTTTCATAAATGAGTAGAACTGATAGCTTTTTAAGAAATTTTTTATTAACATCTATTATATCATTATATAAATGACATACCTATATAAGCTTTTTTTTTATTTCATTCTTTTTTTACCCTTCACTCTGCCGTGCAACCGGTTCTACCTTCACACACGCGAAGATATATATATATATATATATATATATATATATATATATATAT
>BMAW01007474.1:0-30645 GCA_019974015.1 Nephila pilipes | reverse complement strand
TAATATAGTTGATGACTCTAGATAGTTGATGAGTTGTCGATAGTTTAGGCATAAATCCGTGTTGTTCCGGGATTATAATATTATTGTCATGGAGGTGACTATTTAGTCTTTTTAAAATAATTTTCTCTGAGAGTTTACCTATTATTGGAAGAAGGGAAATTGGTCTATAGCTGTCTACGTTTGTAGGATCTTTACCTGGTTTTAGGATGGGAACGACTGAGGCTGTTTTCCATTGTGACGGAAAGTGACCGAGTTCAAGCATCTTGTTAATAATATAATTAAGTTGTGGAATGGTAGGGGTAGGGAGGTTTTTTTAGCATTTTATTGGTAATACCATCATATCCTGGAGATTTATTTATTTTAATATTCTTGATGTAATCAATTATCTCCGAAGGCTGACAAGGTGGGTGTGGGGGGAGTCATTGAAGTTGTTATCATTAGCTAAGAAACCGTGAACGATATGTTTTACTGTCCTATCGTGTGTAGGTGTGTGTATGTCGTTGAGCTGAAATTGCTTTTGCAGAGAATCAGCTAGATTTTCTGATTTGTCATTATCTTTGAGTGCAATACCGGCTGACCCTTTAAGGGCCGAAATTTTTGAGCTTTTCTTTCTTAACTCTCTTGCAGCTCCCCAGAGGGAGCCACGGTCTGAGTCTAGAGAAGAAAGCGTTTCCTGAAGTTCCTTATGGGTTTCTTCTTGAATTTTGTTTTTAATTAATCTATTTAATTGATTTAAGTGTTTTTTGTCTACAGGATTTCTCGAAAATTGCCAGTTTTTGGTTCTGTTTCCATATCTAATTAGTGTTCTGATTTCTTTGCTTATGTAGTGTGATTGTTGTTTGGTGTTAGGGATAGATGCAGTTTTGTGTGCATTAAGTATGTTGTGTGTGATGTCGGCAACCTGCTTTTCTAGATCCTCTCCGGTATTTATTTTTGGTAGTGCAAAGTTTGTGTTTCTGAGGATTTGGCTAAAAGTACACCAGTCGGTGTTTAATTTAATTTTGTCTTCGTGAATGTAAGTTTGTAAATCTATGTGTGCGTAGATTGGGTTATGGTCGGATGAGAGTTCGGGGAGGGAGGTGATGTGAGTCGACCAATGGTAGCCGCTCGTTAGCATGATGTCTATTGTGGTCTGTGATGATTGGGTGATACGTGTTGGGGTGAGTGGTGCTAGGATTTTCATGTTGTTGGTGTTTGCAAATTTTAATACTTTGATGCCTCTAGGGTGGTTAATTGTACATCCCCAAGATGTATGTTTGGCTTTTAAGTCCCCGCATATGATGTTTGAGGATCCGAGTTTGAGTAAAATATTTAAATCGTTGGGAGTTTTTGAGGTTAAATTTGTATATGGAGGGATGTACGTGGATGACATGATGATTGTTTTTTCTCGAGGTGGGGTGATGACGACGATAGTCGCTTCAGTTACTGTTAATGTGGGTGTAGGTATGTGGTAGTGCCGGAGAGAGTTTTTAATAAGAATAGCAGTGCCTCCGTGTACATTGTTGTCTGGTATGTTTCTGTCGTTCCTATAAGTGGTGTAATTAGGGATAGTTAAGTCGTGTTTTGGTCTCAAGTGTGTTTCTTGTAATAATACTAGGTCTGGGGTGTGCTTGTCTATGAAATCCCGCAACTCGACAATACGGAATCTGACACTGTCTGCGTTCCATGAAATAATATTGAGGCCAAGAGGACTGAATTTTAAATTTCAGTACATATTGCTTCGATGAAAATATTGAGTTTGTCTATTTTGTCGACTGTCTTGCTCATTTTGTGGCAAGCTTCTTTTAGGTTGGGAAAACATTTGAAAAGAGTTTTTAGTTCCTTGATTGCGTCGAACATGGTGAAACCATTGTCCGACTCAGTGGTTTGGTTGTTATTTTGATTATTAGAGGGACTATTTTGGTTATTTATTCCTCTTGGCTCTGGAGTTGCTTCGGGTAGTCCCCCATCGAGTGGCTCCCTCTGTTGAGGTAAATTTTTGTGAATTGCTTGTGCATAACTGGTGTTTGGTCGGACAGTATTGGAGGTGAAGGTCTTGTTTCTATTATTAGATTTCGTGGATACTTGCCCCTTCCCTAATTTGGGAAAAGAGGGGCAGCCTTCCCACGAGGCAACGTGGCCTAAATTGTTACAATTTATGCATCTTGGGTTTTCTTGACGCTCCTTGCTACTGCACTCAGGAGTGCTGTGGCTTTCACCACATTTTAGGCATCGGGTTTTCATCTGGCAGTTGACCGAGGAGTGATGAAAATAGTTACAATTGTAACATTGCGTTGCTCCCGGTCTGCGTTTGAAATCATCAATTTGAACTTGCATATGTAGAACTTGTCGGAAGGAAAATACATCGGTGCTGTTTTCAGCCTTTCGGATTTTGACCAAAAAGATGGGTAGGGGTTGCTTTGTTTTAAAGCGTCTCAGTTGAGCAACTTTTTCAGCTGTCACTCCTTGGTCTATTAGCGATTGTTTTATCTCATCTATGTCAGTGGAAGGCGGAAGACCTTTTATTACAATTTTCTGTGGCCGCAAATTTTGTGAAAGGGTAATATAATATTCCACATTTTTCTCTTTTAGGAATTTGGTTATTTCCCTGTGCTCGTCAGACGAGTCAGGGAATATATTGATATAGTTGCCGGACAGCTTGTTAATAGCTGCCGGTGCAATCCTGTGGATTTCTTGTAGGAGAAGGTTATAGTTACTCGTTAACTTCATCATTACTGGAGGAATTTTATCCGGTGGGGGGGGAAGAGCCTCCGCTACGTCTACTACGTTATTGATACGAAGCGTATTAAATTTGTTAAGCGTTTCCATTATCGTTTTATTAGGAGTGGTTTTAGGCTGTTTCGCCGTTTTGGTTGGTATGACAAAACCATCAGTAGCATTTTCATGTTGGCGTTTTTTGCTAGGGGTGGGGGTGTTACTATTTTTAGAATTAATAGTTTTCATTACATTTACTAATTGTTGATTGTGTAGGCATCCAGAATTAGGGCATGGATATAAAAGGTTTAACTTACCTTCTATATTCTCTTTATCCGCTTTCCATCTCAGCAATTCTTGGTTAAGGTTTTCTGCTTCCTGGGCTCCATACATAAACGGAAATAATTGAGTCTGCCTGATTTGTGCTTCGACTTCTGAAGTACCATTAATAGATAGAGCATACTCCTCTATCGTGATTTGCAAGTTTTTGCATTGGTCTAATGGTGGAGGTTTGGTGAAAGAATCGTCAGGGGCTAAGTTGGAGACATCGGCCATTTTGACCGGCTCTAAATTCTCCTCTACATCGTCGCATTCTAAGGCATCCGTGGCGCGAGCTTGCTTCCCTCCCGAAGGAGTTTGTTTCGTTCTAGCCATTTGTGCTTAAACAATTTCGTTCTTATCCTCGTAAAAAGGCCCTAAAAAGTGCCGGCCAGATAATTAATATTGAAGTTTTTCAAGTGCGGTTGAAATCAAAGGATCATAAAAACACGTCCTACTTGTACCGTTTCGACCATGCGAAATCCCTGATCCTTCTTGAGAACTAATGAGCCTCGACATGTTTAACGAGAGCTCATACCCGCTTCACGACATGTCTTTAGACGAATCAGAACTTGAGCCCACGGCTGTATAAATAAAGCCTGCCAAGAGCTTGAGACGAATACCTGTTGGCTACCTCAATCGCATTTTGAAGGCGTACCATGTTTTACTAAATGGATCGTAGACAATCAATGTATATATAAAATTGTGATCTAGTATTCCATTTTTTTTTTTTTTTTTTAGTTTTATTTTTTTAGATAATTTACCTTTTTAAATTTTTGGTGAAGATTTTGGTTATTTTCGGAGTTGTTAAGTTTAAATAAAACCCACCTTTTTTAATTAAAAAGAATACAAGTCATATTTTAGTATTGAGATACATGTACGCTTCTAAATTTGTTTATGTAAAGAAAATCACATTTATATTAATAAATGGTTGTATATGAGCAATTAATAATCAATATTTGTATTCTTAAACATTAACTAACCTACATCTTTCCCAATATCCAAAGCAATTTGCAGAGTACTAATAAACACAACATTCTATTCACTTACATAATTACAATTTCAAAAATTAAACACGATAAAACCTTAAGAAGTTTAAATTGTTTGAATCAAATACCCTCAATATTTATACTGATATTGAGCTGTACCTAAAATTTGGGAGTATATATTAGGCAAACTTTATTTTATAATTGTGAAATTATCAGGGTGGGTATTGTGGATAAAGCAGATTCTTCGAAAAGTGTACGAAATTCCACACATAACCCCCTCTCTCCAAAAAAAAAAAAAAAAAAAATAGGGGAAAAGCGCAATAACAAATACTTTTAATGGGATTTCTTTAACTCACATTGTAACTGTGGTTCAAATCTTTACAAGCTTTTTACTCACATTTTAAAGCGATCAATTGTGCTGAAATGTTCTACGCCCGATTGTTTTCGATGACCATACGGTAATTTAATTATAATAAATAGAAAGTAATTGATTAAAGTTAATCATTTTAAGAATTAAATTTTGCGCCAAGCGTCTCGCTAAGTCGCCAAATGGTCACCTAATTCGTCGTTTAATAATTCATCGTTTGCTTTAATTTTAATTATATATTTAACTTAAATATATTCAATTTAATAACATAATTTATAGTTTGCTTTTATTTTAATTATATGTAGCTTAATTGATTAACAAAATGCTTAGTTGAGCTAAAAATGCTGCACGCATTTATTTTAGATAATAAATTTAATAAAAGTCAAATAATAAAATAAATTAAGAAAACTAATTATTGAATAAATTCAATTTGACCCAACGTTCCATTTTTCTCTTAAAATTTAAGATATAAAAATTATGTTACGCAAAGTGTGAAGTTTGAAAGAAAACCCTTGTTCAAAAAACTCATTTTTTACCGGTGTTATTCTGTAAGGGTTAGCATGCTTAATTACAATTTTGAAATTCGATTTTTCCTCTTGCGTTCTATTTATCACATTCTCACAAATAATTCATCAATGGAATCAGCGAAGGATCTCCAAGTTTGTATCAGCAAAAATAAAAATTGCACTATTTCATGTATTTTAATGCCTGAGTTACCTTAGGCTAACGGTTCCCAACCAGTGATACGCGTACCCCAAGGGACGGTTAAACAAAACGGTTTAAGCAAACAAACGTATGTTAAAACAAAATGGTTATAACATCCATATAGCGAAAGAAGAACAAATATTTTTTATAATTTAAAAAAGTTTGGGGAGATTTTTACCTGATACCACAGTGAAGAATATTTTCAGTGGTGGAATGACGAACCTAGAAACTTTTGGGGGTTGTCGCGTTGATGAATACAGTGAACTTCCTGAAAACTCTATAATGTATTCGTTGCCGTTCCTTAATATGGAGTTGGTTGAACGCATGTTTTCAATTCCCCCTTACTTAAAAAATAATTATAAAAGCAAATTAAACGCGGCTTCTGAACAGTTTAGAACCTGCTTGTCTAAAGTGCACCTAAAAGCCTTTAAAATGCGGCCCAAACGTAAATTATGAAAATATTTAAATTTACACATTCAGTTGAAAAGTCTTTAAAAAGTAAATGTACTTATTTTAAATTTTTTTCGTTAGCCACGGACGAAAGCACTGAAGCTTCTGATACGGCACAATTGGTAATTTTTATAAGAGGTATCTGTAAGCATTATAATATCACAGAAGAATAAGGTTGCTTTAGTATCATTAAAAGACACAATCAAGTCTGCAGATTTATTCAATGGAAAGGTTTTCCTTAGCTATGAAAAATTAATCAGATATCATAACCGATGGAGCCCCTGCCATGGTTGGTAAAAATGGGGGACTCGTTAAAATGGTTAACCTTTTGAGGACGGGCACTTTCGAGAAGGAAGTCCTGATAAGGACGGGTAGCGACAACTATTATACCGGGGAACTTAACCCTCACGGGCTTCTATCCCCTGTGAAATGACTATTTAATTACATGGTGAACTGAACTTTGGTTTTTCACTTGCCCAGAAGTTAATGAGTTATTATTCATATTTAAAATAAATTACATTGCAATAGCTTTGAAAGTTAAAGTTTTTATAAAATACTTTAAAGTTTTAAAATTTAATAGTTGATTAAATAAAATTATTATTATAGATTCACTAATTAAAAATTAAGTGAATAATCAAAATTAGAATGGATTGCTTTGAGTAGGTTTAGAATATTGCAGCAGAAGTCTATTGAGTTCCTGCTTGCTTGCTCGGTCTGGCCGTATAGAGAGCGCGTTCTGTGATTGGTCGGTGGTGGGGTGAGCTAATTTAGTATATATATGTGGGGGGTAGGGGTGAATGCTTGGTATGGTGGGACAAAGGGTGAATGCTTGGTATGGTGGGACTAGTGGTGACTGTGTTTGAGTTTAATCAGTGTAATTTTAGGAAAATGAACTTTATATTTATAATATTAGGATTTGTCTTGGTCTGTGTAGTTGTCGAATATTTCTGAGTGGGGTGTATTTTTCTATTTCTTGAATGGTTTTATTGTTTGATGCATCGATTTTTTGGAAGAAGTTTTCAGATAATTTTTTAATGAAATTTTTTAGGGTGGGTAGTTTAATTGAAAATCTGATATCAGTGTTTCTCATGTACCATTGGGCATTTACTATTGTTCTAATGGTGGAATTTTGGGATTTTTCTAGCAAGTCGAAGGTGGTGTTAGCACAGTGTGACCAGACCGGGCTAGCATAGGTCAGGATGGGTTTTAAAATCAGGGTGTAGATAAGCATTTTGTTACGTTTGCTTAAAGCAGATTTTCGCGCGATAAGGGGAAATAAATTATTTACTGCAGATCTGATAAGGACAGGTGTTTTTATTGCATTGCTTACACCCTTTCTCGTCAATGATTGACATTTCTAAGTGTCGTCTGACAAAAGGTCCAAATTGAGTGTTTTTCACCTGTTGGGCAGTGGGGATGTTTGATTTCCAGGAAGTCCCTAACAATCAATGAGTCTCCCTTTCTTAGGGGAAGATTCCTCTGAAAGCCGCTTTGCGATTATTTGTCCATTTCCAAAAAAACCTTCAACCCCTCTAAAGTACAGATTCACCGAATGTTTTTTTCCTACAATTTCCTTGTATCATTCTTAGTATCACAATTAGAATTTTCATGTAGTACATTATTCTATTCATGTGCAATAATCCGGAATTATAAATGATCAAATATAATTATTTTATTTAGCAATATTTATAGCAGGCAGTGAAGACAGCACCGTTACATGACATAATTATCAAATTTTATTTATACCATTTCAAATTTTAATACATAAACATTATGAATTATCTATTTATACACACAAAAATTCTACTCTGATTATTTAGGAAGTGTAAATATGTTTTTAGCACCTAAAAATCTGAATAAATTAATAATTCTTTTGAACAATTAAGGAAAATGTTCAATTTATTAAAATTATGTTTAATATTTCCAGCTAAATATATGTATTATAAATGAATTTTGAATTAATAACAAAAATAAATCAGCAAAGGAAAGAAAAGCCTTGTATTGTTTAACTTTTATCGAGTTTAATAATTTCTGTATTATTGTATGAATATTTATAGGTGTAATTATGAGGGAACATTTTAACTATTCCAGCAATATTTTTTTTGCTTGAAACTTTTACTCTGAACTTATTATTAAATACTACAATAAGAAAACAAATGATTATTTCGTTTTATTCAAAGATCAAATATTCAATAACATGTTTAAAAGTATGTTGCATGATAGCATATTTTAATTTTATAATCTTTAGTAAATACATTAAAAATTTGCAAACATTATAAATTTATTTTATATGTATCAAAGACATTCATGTAACATATACTGAAATGTTTAGTTTGAAATTATGGTTGAAGTTCTTCAAGAAATATACAATATTACAACCGTTAGAAAATTTAGATAAACATTATTCTTTATATTCAAAATTATTAATTGAAAAAAAAAAGAAAAATATTGAGTATATATCAATGTGATAGATTTTTAATTAAATTCCGATTTTCTCAAATCAACGGCGATTGATTGATTATTTTATTAACGTCGTACTAGAAGCAACACTTAAACTATTGTCTAAAAACCTCGTAATTTTGAACTTCGGTCATGTGACAAGGATGATACCTAAGCTGGCACCGCTCTCTCCTAACTTCCACACCATGCCAACAGGAGGACTTTGAGCCTCGACAGATTTTACGTGCATCAATCTCGAATAATTGGAGGGTCTTTAGTGACATCAAGGCTCGAACCCGCAGCTCGACGAAAACCATTTGCCGCGGGTTTGCGACCGTTACCACTGGAGTACCACGACCACGAAATCAACGATCAATTGTTTTAATATTGTTTAATTCTCTGAAACTCGAAATAAATATCCGTGAAAGGACATTCACATTATATGCTAATGAAGAGTAAATGTACATTAAATAAATTTAAGTTTAAATATTATTTATAAGCATCGATTGTCTAAAAGTCAATAAATATTATATTTTAAAAAATCAGTTATACTTTTTGACAGTTATATTACTGAGCTATTAGAAATTGTTTCTTACCGAATTATAATTAATAAAATATGTATATTATTTTTAAGAAAACTCTTACATTTTCTTCCTCAAAAAATAAATGAAATATTTTATAAATATTATAAATATATCTTTTCTTTATAAAACGTCATTCGTGATGAACTTAATTGCTTGTTTTTCATATATAATTTTAATAACGTTAGCATGTTATTGAAATTATGTATGAAAGAGAGTAATACTCTATGTCCGAACACTAACTCAAAAATCTGAGTATTACTCTTAGAATTTAAGGAATATTTTTCCATCTAATGCACCAAATATTAAAAGAGTAATACTCAGATTTTTGAGTGATAAAAAAATGAAAATAGTATTAATCAAAGTAAATAAAGAAAGAAAATATGATTGTTAATTCAGTTCTCAGGGTAACATTTCCTTTATTACGAAGTGTAATACTTTTAGAGAAGAAACTAAAACTATTCAGGATCGGGGAGGAAACCTTCCTAAAGTCCCCTTATTATAATTATTTCTATAAAAAATGCTATAATTTATCTAATAAAATATATAAAATATTTAAGATTAAAGAAAAAGTAAAAACAATTTCTGCTATTTTTGATATTTCAAAAAATGTTTTTATCTTTTCAGTCTCGAACAAAGCAAAAAATTGTTTTCGAGCTAGCTTTGAATTCTGAAATTTTTTATGGCTTCAACAAAATCAATCTTTTTAGTTGCTATATTTTTAATGAAAATGATTGCCGAAAAAATTTACTAGATTCGTTGTTGACCAAAGACAGTTTTTAATCAAATTAAAAAAGCTTTTCTTGCAAGAGGGTAGTGAAAAACGCTTCAAAAAAAAATCCCAAGCATGTATTTAAAAACTTGAGGTTCATTAGATGTATAAGCCGGATATCCACGGCGACTTTGTAAGAAAGCAATTGCCGACACATAAAACGTCAATAAAATCGGGAATGAATTATAATCATACGGAAGTCGAGAATGAATGCAACATTTGCGAAAGAATAGTGCCTCTGAAACCAATTATCTCGTTTCCCTTTGACGTATAAGGTTTAAGATAGTACTCGACACTTTCAGTAAGCTAACCCTTAAACACTTCATTGAGCAATCAAAGATTTAAAGATCCAGATAGACAGGCTTAGAATGGTTGGACACTAAAGATTTATTGATGCTTTATCTGTCGTATGAGTTTCAACTATCTAATGTTAGAAAGGGGGAAAAAAATAGAAAATGCGAATTTTTCCACAGCAGTTTTCAAACAATCAGGTATGATATATCGTTTTTATTTTTTAATTATTTTCTTTTAAAAAAGAAGCAGAATGTTTTATTTCCAAGAACCTTCTCTAGATATGATAAAGTCAAAAAATACAACTCACTAGGCAGAATTTTAGAATTCAAATAAAGTGCTCACACAAATTTTTCTCTTACTACGAATTGTATATATAATGATGTGCCTATGTGCTCGAATAACATTCCAGCGTATACCAGCCTACTCTCCGAATACAAAAAGGGGTGGGAAAGTGATTGACAGTAACGAGCTCAAAACCAACCCCGTTCTTTAAGATACTGTTCCTTTTGGTCGCGAATGCGACGACCTGTCCCCAAAAGGTTAATAATGAAGCCAATTCTATATGATATTGATGGCAATATAGTATAAGCAAAGTATACCTATATGTATCGCTATATGATAGTATAAGCAAATATGATTTATGGTGGAGGGTGAACGAAAAAGGCAAACAATAAAGACTGGGTTGCTGATCCAGGTGTACTCGTCATATGTTCTAATACAAAGTGTTAGTTTCTATAGAGCAGAAGAAGGAGGAGGACTGATCAAAGGTGAGAAAGGGAAAGATTGATGAGTGATTCAGCAGAAGAAACTATACTCATCTCTAATTTGCAGTGCACCAGGTGCAATGAAAAGTTTGAATAGGGGATGGGGGTAATCGAGAAGAACTGGCTCATGGATCGGGAGGTTTGCGTCTTTAAGGGGACTTCGTACCTTACGAAATCAAAAGTAGAACATTTTGACAAACTCTTTTTTCGATTCTTCATAAATCAACTATTTTTGCTCATTTCAATATGAAACTTTGCCAGTTTGTGTAATAAAGTATATAGTTTAAAATATTAGGTCAAGTGTTGCTATTAAGTTAATATATTTTCCTATACAACATGAAATATGTGTACAAAAATTTGAAAAATAAATTAGCTTACCTTAAGTTACCCACAAGATAACATCTGAAAGATGTACAGTAGAACCATAATTCTTATACCATATTAAAGCTAAAGAATCACCTTATTCAGTAAACTTCAAATTTTAAATTTATCTTACATTAAAAAAAATTGAAAAAATTAAATAAGTTATCAAGTTGTATTTAGTAACTTTTTTTTTCATGTATCATGTTATAAAATAAAGTCTAATCATCTTATTAACAAAGCCGAGGTTCACAGAATAAAGATTTACAAGTACAACATTCGTGTAAAATTTTAAAGCTCTACATGCAAAACATTTTTTTTAATCCTGTGGGAAAGTGTGAAAATAACAAACTGAGAAAAAGAGGTTTGTTTACATTGCATTACATAGAACAAGCCAGTTTAAACATTTACATTTTTTGTTGCACAGGGCGTAATAATTGTCGGAATTTGACGCGGTTTGCTTTAAAATGCTCCTAACATTCAACACTATTTTTTAAAAACAAATTTGAAAAATCGAATTTTTGAAGTTGCAAAGGTACTAAGTCCTCTTAAGTCAAAAGTTAGACTTAGCGACGAAAAAAAAAAAAACCCTTTTTTAGGTTATTACTTAAGTTGTTATATATTTTAAAATTAGCATTTTAATAATCTTTTCCTTTTAATTTACAGAGAAATGTACATAAAAAATGTTTTCCTTGATAAATAATGTTCAAAAGCACTATTGAAGAAATTGCTCCCTGGTGGGCTCGAGTCAGATTGTAGAAATATTTTTAAAGTGTTTTTAACCCTCTTAGGCTTTTATCCCCGGTATGGCTGGATTTTTGTTGGTTGGTTTTATTAACGTTGCACTAGAAGCAACACGAGGGCTATTGGCGACGGACCTCGTAATTTTGAACCACGTTCAAGTGACGAGGACGACACCTGAGCTGGCACCCCCCTCTCCTAACATCCACACCACACCAACGGGAGGACTTTGGGCTCCGAACAGATTTAACGTGCATCAGCCCCGGCTACACGGCGGGTCTTTGGCGGCCAAGGATCGAACCCGCGACTGAGCGAAAACCGCCGACCGCGAGTCCACGACCTTGACCACTAGGCTACCGCGGCCCCCTCATAACTTCCGCACCACTCCAATGAGAAGACTTTGAGCCTCGACAGATTTAAAGTGCATCAGCCCCGGCTACACGGCGTGTCTTTAGCGGCCAAGGCTCGAACCCGCGACTGAACGAAAACCGCCTGCAACGAATCCGAAATGATGACCACTACCGCGGCCACCCTGTATCTCGAAGGAAGAGGCTGTGTCCTCAATATCGGGAGCGTTTCTCCTATTGATGAGACTATAACGAGATCTATTCCTTTATCGCATTATTATTATTTTACATATATGTACGTTTATAAGTTCGTTCTTAATGTGTTGCGTTATTAAACTGTGAAAAGACATCTGATCCATCACTTTTTTTAGAATTCTCAACAGTTCAACTAACTCTAACGACAAAACAAAAAAAAAAAAAAAAAAAAATTTTGAAATAAGGAAAAAAAAAAAAAAAAAAAAAAATATTCAAAAATTAAAAAAAATAAAAATTAAAAAAAAAAAAAAAAAAAAAAAAAATGTTGCTATGAGGGACTCAGACGTCAAGTCAGAAATTATTTCTAGATGTATAGCCTTTCTAGATGTATACAAGACAAATAAATATACACACATAAATTTGCATGAGAGATTCCTTCCTTTGATTTTTGTTTTTCATGAAAAAGGGACCACATAGATCAATACCTACAGAATTAAACACAAAATCAGGATTTATCCTTCCTTTTGGTTAATCTCCCATTTTTTCATAACATGATTTAAAACTTGATTTAATAAATTGAGTTCAATCGTGCACCATTTCAGTGTTTTACTGTTAGGAGAGGGGTGCCAGCTCAGGTGTCGTTTTCGTCACTTGACCGTGGTTCAAAATTACGGAGTCCGTCGCCAATAGCTTTCGTGTTGCTTCTAGTGCGACGTTAATAAAAACTAAACGAAACTAACAAAGTGCTTTACAGCTAGGAGAGGAAAAGGAGCAATAATATTTTCTGATAATTGTACAAACTTTTTAGGGGCTAACAATGAATTAAGGGATTTCAATAAGACAACGAGCAAACATAATGAAACAATTCTTAAGTTTTCTTCAGAAGAGATCATTCAATGGAAATTTATTTCCACTTCCCCAACCAAATTTTAGTGGCCTTTGGGAAGCAGGAGTGAAATCTTTCAAAAATTATTTGAAGCATACATCGTAGGTAATTCTCATCTTACTTATGAATAATCTAAGACAATTTTGGGAAATGGAGTCAATCGGTATAAAACATGAACATTTTAAGAAGTTAGAGGAAGATCAGAGTGTGAAAATTTTTAACAGAACAACTAGATTTCAAAATGATGGTTATGAAGTTTAGTTACACTGCAAAATTCCTTGGGATGAATATTTGCCATTTTCAAACAAGAGTCGTGGTTGTGATGGTGCACAGAACTTCCGCGACTTTCAGATTTAAGAATTCCCAGAATTATCCTGAACTCTAATACTAATATAATACTTCCTCTTCGCAGTGTTCTTGATTTTTTTGGATAGTTTATTTCAAATAAGTCTCAAATTTGTAAAAATTGTATATGTTTTAGTCTTATATTTTCAGGTTTATCAGCAACTACAAGGTCTTAAATCCATAAGTCGCTGGCTTCCAGTCGTTTGGATCACTTTCTTTTGTTGGGAATGTTAGTTGAACTATTGAGAATTCTAAAAAAGTGACGCACCAGATATCTTTTCACAGTTTAATAAGACAACACAATAAAAACGAGCTTATAAACATATATACATGTAAAATAATAGTAATGCGATAAGGGAATACATCATGCTATAGATCACATCAATAGGGTAAAACATTCCCGTTATTGAGGACACACCTCTTCCTTCGAGATACAGACTTAAAATGAAAAGTAAGAACTTCGTTGCTTAGGGACCGCTATAATACATATATATCTTGTAGGAGGTGTCTTGAACAGACTCCTCCTGGTGCTTCGGTGTCTTGGAGGTTGATGTTCGGTATCTGCATTTACTAGTGCAATGATGAGGCTTCCAATTGTTTCGTTTATTAGAAGGAGATATGAAGGTTTGGCGGCCGGTGGTTTTCCGACCCCGAGGAGGGAAGAGAGTTGTTTTGGTGACCTTGAAACGGCAGCGTTGTTTCGAACCCTGGACGAGTGGGTCCAAAGTTGATGGTCCTACCAACCAGGCTGAAAAGATATCTCATCTTGTTGGTTGAGCAAGGTCTTTTAACTTCTAACGTTGTTGTAGAAGAAAGTCGCTGCTTACTCCCTCTCCAGTATCATCGTGATGATGCGAAGAGAATCATTGGTTTGTTTAGAAGGTTGTTTCTTTGATTTTTTTTCAGCCATTACTTCAATTGATATACATCCCCTTTCTGTTGAATTCAGTTTGCTTGGGACAGTTTTCATTTGAGTCATCGGCTGTCTCGTGTTGAGTGGTGGGTCTCGTCGACACGTGCGCCAGAGCCGGAATATCACTTGTCGAGATTTTGAGTGCGTTTGTCTTAGTTAGATGTACATAGGCAATGTTTTGCTTCAGGAGCAAATGCAATCAGTAGGTATAGGCTGTGCTGCCATCTAGTGTTCAAGTCCTGAGTTACCACTTCGGACGCGGGTGGTTTTCCGACGACGAGGAGGGGGAGAGAGTTGTTGACCTTGATGCGGCAGCGTTGTTTCGAACCCTGGACTAGGGGGGCCGGAGATGGCGGTCCTACCAACCAGGCTGAAAAGATATCTCTTCTGGATAGTTGAGCAAGGCCTTTCAACTTCTAACGTAGTCGCTGCAAAGGAAAAATATCTACAAAAGCTGCTATATGATGTTGGGGGACAGCGGCGGAAGCAGTCTGGGAAAGTCATTGGACGTCCAATCAGAAATGAAAATGAATCGATGGGGGCGAGAGTCAGCGCTATCTTGGGATTTAAAAGGGACGGAGAAAAAACAAATAGGAGGTGAAGGGAGGATCTGGAGGAGAGTGAAAAAAGACAATCCCGTAAGGAATGGGGGATAGAGGTGGCAATTGAGGCTATTCCTCTGTTCGTGCGGTTTTGATGAATTATATCTCTTAGTGACGAAATGCATAGGGATATTTTCCTATTCGTGATAATTTGTTCGTGACATTATGCTAAGAGTAACAAGGCGAATATGAGTATAACAGATCAATTGAAAAGTCCCCGGCCTACCGTAGTAAAACACATTTTTTGGGCAAAATTAGTTTTTTTTTACTCAACATAATTCCCTTCAAGGGTGATACATTGATTACAGGACCCTAACCAAACCAAACCGACTATTTTTGTCGGGGAACATAACCCTCTCGGGCTTTAATCCCCTGTGAATTGGCTATTATTTGAGGTGAGACTGAATTTTGGTTTTACACTTGCCCAGAAGTTAAGATTTAGATATTAAGATAATAAAATAAAATTACAGTGCAATAGCTTTTTGGAAAATATGAAATTAATTTTGAAAAATATGCTGAATATATATTATTAATATTAGAATATCACTAGTTGAAGTACTAGTGTTGTTAAAATTAATCCAAAAGAGAAGATGGTTGAAATTTATGAGTTAAGGCTTAGGATATTGCAGCAGTAGTCTATTGGATTCCTGCATGCTTGTTCAGTCTGGTCGCAGTGAGAGCGCGCTCTGTGATTGGTCAATGGTGTGGTGTGTTAATTCTGTATATATAGGTGGGTGCATAGGGATGAGATTTTGTGAGGAGTGTGCTTGTGTTACCAGTGTTTTTATAATATAAGAATATAGCGACCCTCCAACTTTTCGATACCATTTTTGTAGTACGATTTGTCCTTTGCTTCAAAACAGGCCTCAGTTTCGGCGATCATCTCTTTATTCGACGAAAATTTCTTAACAGCGAGCATTCTTTTGAGATCTGAGAAAAGGAAATAGTCGCTGGGGGCCAGATCTGGAGAATACGGTGTATGAGGAAGCAATTCGAAGCCCAATTCATGGATTTTTGCCATCGTTTTCACTGACTTGGGCATTGTCTTGGTGAAGCAGCACTTTCTTTTTCTTCAAATGCGGCCGTTTTTCGACGATTTCGTCCTTCAAACGGTCCAATAATGCTATGTAATTGTCGCTGTTGATGGTCCTTCCTTTTTCAAGGTAGTCAATGAAAATTATTCCATGCGCTTCCCAAAATACAGACGCCATAACCTTACCAGCCGACTGTTGCGTTTTCCCACGCTTTGGAGCGGGTTCATCGTGTGCAGTCCACTCGGATGACTGTCGATTGGACTTCGGAGTGAAATGATGGAGCCATGTTTCATCCATTGTCACATATCGACGCAAAAACTCGGGTTTATTACGCTTGATCATCTTCAAACACTGCTCCGAATCATCAACTCGTCGTTGTTTTTGGTCAAAAGTGAGCTCGCGCGGCACCCACTTTGCACAGAGCTTTCTCATACCCAAATATTTGTGAATGATATGATGTACACGTCAGTTGATATCTTTAGAGTGTCTGCTATTTCATTCAATTTCAATTTACAGTCATTCAAAATCATTTTGTGGATTTTTTTAATGTTTTCGTCGGTAACAACCTCTTTTAGGCGTCCACCGTCTTCGGTGCTCATTTCACCAGGTCTAAACTTAGCATACCAATCCTTGATGGTTGATTTTCCTGGAGCAGTGTCCGGAAACTCGGCATCAAGCCAAGTTTTTGCTTCAACTGTATTTTTCCCCTTCAAAAAGCAATATTTGATCAACACGCGAAATTCCTTTTTATCCATTTTTTTCACAATAACAAAAGTTGCTTGACTCAAAATGCTATAACTCACGAACTAAAGATCCGACAGCTGTCAAATTTATACACGCATCTTTTGAGGGTTAGGTCTAACTAAAAAACATATGGATTTAATTCTAGTAGCGACATCCATGTGTCAGGCTGGGGACTTTTCAATGGACCTGTTAACTCGTACAATTGTAAATAAAAGAAGTAATTTTATTTAAGCTGTGTGATTCTTTCACACTACCGAGCCTATTCTACAAATTCTGGGGTCACGACGTTACAACCCCAACCGAAATGTGTCACATTAATAAAGCACTGTTTTGTACCTGATCCTCTATGATATGTGGGTGGAAAATGTTTGCTGAATCCTGCCAGCGGTGCCGGTGCATCTCACTATTTAGTTATTTGCAAACGAATTCTTGAATAATGCAGTTGACCCTTTCAGGAGACCAAGTATGGTACACCGAACACGACTCATTTCAACTCTTAATTGAGGCATTTTCTGTGCCTAATTTTTTTGGAGACTCCTGGACCTTAGAGGACTTATTCCACATAGACTGGTCTACCATCCACTTCAAGGCCAGCAAATTCAAGTCACTCAGTTCGTATCTACAGCTGGACGGTATTTACCTATCCTACTTACCCCTTGGAAGGCTTCTGAGCTTGAACCATAAGACACGTTGTCGAGTCTAGTATGGTTTGCCTAGAATGCTTACTTATTACATTCCAATTAAATATTACGAGAATGGTTAAAAAAGTTCTTATTTTAGTCGGCAATAGGCATTGCTATTGCAAGGTGGTGTTACCATTGTGTTGTACAATACCAGATGTGCACCTGTTAAACGGCACAAACCGAATGTTACCCTGATTCCCAGGTTAGTTTTGTTTTGTCTGCCATTTACTGCTAAATCAATATTTGATTGAAGGCATGTCGAGTTGTTGTCATCCTTTTACGTCGAGTTACCACCATCAATAAGACCCAGATTCATCGTTATACACCAAAAGCCAAGAGAAAATAAAAACTATGCTTTGTTTCTGGTGAATCTACTGGAAAGAAAGTGAAGTTGGAAAGAAATGTTATAGCAACGATATTTTGAGAAGCAAAGGGCATCGTGTACATCTTATCTAAATAAACGAAAAAATGATCACTTGTAATTCTAATAATGAGTTATCCCATTCTCATTTATGATTCCTATTAACCTATTTTCCAAACGGATATTTTTTGAATCACCCTGGTTGTAATAGTCATTTTGAAAAGAAATATATCCCCCTCCCCTCCAAAAAAGAGAGAAAGAAAAAGAAAAAATCGTGAAAAATAGATTAAAAGCTACGTAATGAAACCATCAAATTAAAAAAATAATAAAAATCGAAATAAATGCACACATTTAAAATATAGCTTTAGGAAATATATACATCTTTGGTGTATATCGTAACTGTTTTGATATAGTTTTTCTATAACATAGGTCTTTAGTTATTTTCTTACAAAAGAGTGGGGAAAGAGAGCAAGCATCCGCAGGTGGTCGCGACCCGCCCTTTTCACTGGTGATCCATTTACCACTCGGTAGGAGGTCGATTCTGCTTTGGCCATTTTGCACACCTGAAGAAACATAGACTTGGACCGCTACTTAGTAATGACTTAATCGGCGGAAGTGGGTCACGATAACTGAACCATATTGTTCCGACTGTTATATTACTATAATCATTAGGATAACAAATGGTATCTTGGGACTGGACGTGTTGGGTGTTTATTACGAATGAGTTAAGACATATTGGGGACCGAATTGAAAAAGGAAATGATTAGTGGAATGCCTTGTGAATATGGAAGTAAGGAAGAGAAAAGAGTAAAAGAAAAAAAAAGTATGAAGCGCAGTTCGCAAAAAGTCTACCATTTCGCAGTAATAAGGTGGAAAGTGCTTGTAAACAATTATAGTTATTTGTATTCCCTTTTTGCTTTCGATCCATCCTGTATTTCGGTGTCCTTCGATGTGCTTTTATTGATGAGTTTCTGAACCCCTCGTTTACTATATCCTTCCGAAAGGATAACAGATATCCGCAGTGGGTGGTAACGCCCATGGGAGGAGTTGGAAGAGGTTATGGGAGTAGATGAAAGCGCAGAAGCTTTTTAAGGGCATTGAACTGTTATTGAGGATAACACCTGTGCTGGCTACTCATTCTCCAAGTTTCCACACTATGCCACAGGATGGCTTAGAGTCTCGACAGGCTTAAAATGCATCAGTCCTACGCGGAAGACCTTTAGTGACATCTGGACTCAAACATATGTTACAATGAAAACAACGCTAGCTGTAAGCTCACGACCCTGACCATTGGGCTATCATAATCACTCAGACGTCAAAAACGCAGTAAATATTACTCTGTTTCTTCTTCTTTTTTTTTTTTTTTAGATTTGGAGACATAACTTACATATTTAGATAATTAATTTTCAATCTATCAAATGCCCGAAATGAATCAATACCATCGCGTGAATGATTTTATTCCTTAATTTAAATATAAAATGGACCTAACTGAAGTTTTAGTGGTAGTACGTGAGAAAAAACTCCAGTAAAGAAAAAATATCTGATCAATGTTGTTATGGTAACACAACGCATACTAATATTCATTGCGAGATTAATATAGTATTAAATTCAACCGCAATGGACAGACTTTGAATTAACTGTAATTCTGAGTCTAATATGAGTAAAATACTTCGCCTGATGAAACCATTAAATATGGGATAGTAGACTTTGTTGCTCCATACCTCTCATACAACAAACAATCAATCAACCATAGAATGTATTATGCTGAAAACTTCGTCAAGGATTTGACGAGAAAAATGTTCGATTTTAACTTTTAGCAATAAAATAAAAGAGGGAAATGTAACTGCGCATTATCTCAAAAATCCTTATTTTAATTAGTGTTATAAAATAAACTGCATAATTATCCATTAATTTAATATAAATGTTACACGACTTCATTTTCATATAAAATATACGCAATTCATTTTGTTTATTAAACGTATGAAAATAATTTTATAAAGTTTTTCTTTCTTTTTTTCTGAATTAATCATTTATAGCTCACAGTTAAAATATTTTAATACACAAATTACCATTAAAAATTTGAACTATAGAAAACAGTGTTACTTTTGTTTAGAATTATGAATTGAAGATTGTGATGCAAAGCATAAACAAAACAAAAAATTAGCAAGTGTTATAGTAGTCAGAAAAATTTGCAACACTCAGAAGTATTTCAATTTTCTGTAATTATCAGCTTATAACATCAGCGATTTTTTTTTATCAGCTCTTAACGATCGTAGAAAGTATTTCCGAAAGAATCAGTTCAGTTTCCTCTATAGAAAATGTAAAGGAAGAAAGGACTGGAATATGCTAACATTAATTCACTTACACTAATATTTCTTTTTATTCAGTTTAATTATAAATCTCTCAAATTTTAATAATAATTACTTTAAACCTGAAAGATTATAATGGCAAATTAATGACGAAAAAAAAATAATTTTACAAACATTTCACGCACAAATAAAATAAATAAAAAAAAAAAAAGATTTGGAACTAACTACAAATACAATATATAATTATAATTATTACTTTTAATAACATTTATTACCAATATAATATACAAGTACTCGGATGATGCATGCTCGCAATAAGTGCTTAAATTTATTTCAATTTATTATTTTATTTTCATTTTTTTGGTAGTTCTCTTAATTTATTTTTAATAATCTAATTTATTCCACTCTTTTTCATAGGCAAATGCACTTAAAGAGAAAATTAGAATAGGTTTAAGTAATGTTTTTCGTGTTTTGTTTGTTTCAATTAATATTATTCAGCTACTAGAAATTTTATCTCTTTATTTTCAGAGAATAAGCCAACTATACAATTTCAATTAAGTTCCAATAATTGAAATTTGAGCACAATACATTGAAAGAAAAAATTCCAACTAAACATTTGATATCAGTTTAAAAAACAATGTCTTAATATTTTTTTCAATGCCTCTATGTTTAAACTTTATGCGATGCGAGATTCACTATGCATGGTAAAGAAATAATTTAAAGTAACTAAATAAACATAGAGTAAAATTAAATAAAATTTTAAAAAATTACGCTATGGGTGTAGCAAAAAATTTAATTTGATGCATTATAATGATCAAAGTTTCACACTTTTAAGTTTTAAGAAATAATGAGAATTACGTTATTTAATCTTTTTTTTTCTTTTTAAGAGAATAAATTAGGAAAGTTTTAATTACCGAATTTTGGAGAAATTTAAACATGTCCATACTCTTCACTCCTTTCACTTCACAGAACTGAAACTTATTTTATAAACATCTTTTTAATATCACAAATTCAACACACAGCGTTACATGACTAAAACTAAAAATCACCACTATGATTAAATTTTTATAAAATACGTACATCATTCCTAGGTGGAAAGTATATTTATCATTGGGTAGTAAATATCTGTGCACCATAATTATTTTTCTGCTACTCACAATTTCATTTCAAAAAATAGTTGTAAATGATCGTAAGAATGAAATTTCACAGCCATAAATAAGTTTTCACGAAAAATTATTTGGGCGCCATCTATCGCAGTTACATCAAAATAAAAAACACATTTAAATTTTTAAAAAATTTACTAATAATGACTTAAACTGTATTCTAGCATTTTTATCCTAAAGATAGAAACATATTTTTCTTTTTCACTCAATTATGCTTAAATCAATAAATTTTTTCCTGTAAAAAATGTGTTTTTCTCCTATTCTTTTTCATGAAAATTAATCTTATTTATCTCTTGGACAGAAGTTGGTTGAGACAAAAGATTTTTCACTTATAAATGATTGTTTGAAAAAGAAAGAAAAGATGAAAACAAATTTTCAAGCTACCCAATGTCTTAAATATCCCAAAGTTAAAAATACAATTTTAGGTACGTTTCATGTTTTTAGATGTAATCTATTGCATTTAGTATACCTTTTATAAACATTTTAATATTAATTTTACTATATATCTGGAGATTTAAATAACTTTTTCTTCAAAAAAATCTGCTAGAATTTTTAAAAATTTGTAATGCATTTTTAGTCTTCAAATCCTGATCCCTCATATTATTTATTTTATGAACACTCTTCAGAAAACAGAACTAATATCACAATTCTTCGAAGAAAATAATACTTATAAATTACGCTCGTGTTTTATTAAATTGGTTTATGATTGAATAAAATGTTCTGCAATAGCTTCTTTTTCCGAAATTATCACCTGATGACAATAACATCCATTTTAACTTCAACCTTGCTCAAAAAAAAAAAAAAAAAAGAAAAAGAAAAAGAAGAAGAAGAAGAAGAGACACTAGGATTTAGAGACAGAAAGACACCGATATGATTGAGACAATCTCACAGGGAAATATAAGTTATCTTCATTGACGTTTCATGTTCCCATCGAGCCATGGGTTCGAGTCCTGATGCCATTAAGGATCCGCCGTGTGACACATTAAATCTGCAGAAAATCCAAGTCCTTTTGTGGGCGTGGTATCGAAGAGGAGGTTTCCAGCTCATGTGACGTCCTCGTCACTTCTCCGAGTTTTAGAATTACGAAATTCTTCGCAAATAGCGAACAAAAATCAAAATTTACATCGACAGCCTTTCGCCCATTTTACTCTGCAAAATATGAATAATAAATCGAAATACTTTAACGATATAAAAATGAATCTTTTACATTTATAGCGAATTTTTCAATATATATTGGGTTGAGGCCTATTGTTGCCTCATGAAAAATGAAAGTGCCTTTTTTTTTTGTTGTAAAATGGCTTCTTCTCGAGGTAAAGAGATGAATGTTCCCGCCCCGCGAAGCTATATTCTTTAAATTTTTTTTTATCAGAACCATCAAAGAGACTGAGAGAACTATTGAACTAACTCTATATGTAAGAGTCAAGCATTACTTACCAAAACTTAACATTAATATTAACTATTCTTTCCCATCAATAACTTAAATTTTAACTAACAATGGACCTTTTCCCATTATTTGTATAGATTCAATACAAAAACTAAACCTTGCTGTTCTTGTGCCTCTATTGGAGAGAGAGAGACTCTAATCACTACTCGTTCCGTTGTACCTATACAAGAAATATCATTTTACATGTCACAGTAACGTAAAACCACTTTCATTAAATAATCTTTTAGAAAATTTCCAAATGAATCTTAAATGTCAAAACATACTTAATATATATGTATGTGTGTGTGTGTACACGACGTGTAGTTATTAAATAAGGAGACTGACGCTGCTTCAAAAGAAGTACGCTAGCATCAATTGCCAGAGGTGAGCAGCTGTTTAGTGTAAAGGCTTCTCTTTCGAATGCACTGCCTCTCGCTTTTGTAAACAAATCCGTATAACCATAACTTTCGTTCGCATTAGAGTTATTCTTTGCTTCTCCGGGAAAATGACTGGTGAGCAACGAAATGTTGTGAAATTTCACATGAAAAAACCGCTGTCGCCGGATCTTGAGCCACACTACTTATGTGGCTGCATTAAAAGGAACAAGGTTTGAGTCCTTTGAAGCTGGGAAAGAGAAAGCGGTTTGCGTCTTGTATGAGCTGACAGAAGAAGACTTCTAGCACTGTTTCGAACAATGGAAGATTCGCATGGAGCATTGTAGCGACAGAGGAGGGGTATTGCAGGTGATAATAGTGAAATATGTTTGAATTAGAATTAAAAATTTTACATCGTCAGTCTCGTTATTTAATAGCCATACCTTGAACATTAAATATTATCTTATATTTAGGTTCATTATTAACGTCCTACTAAAAGCAACACGAGGGATATTGGTAATGAATCTCGTACTTTTTATCCTCGGTGAAGTGATGAAGACGACGCCTGAGCTGGTACCCCTTCTCCAAATTTCCAAACCACAACAACAAGAGGACTAGAAGCCTCAACTGATTTAATGTTCATCAGATCCAGTGTGTCTCAGGCCCTCGTGTTGCTTTTGAGAGAGACGTTAATAAACAATCACAATCATATCGAAAACAGGGAATGACAATTATTCCACCTAACCCTATCGCAAAATTAATGATAAGTGATATCTATTCCTTATGACTTTCTTTACGTTGTATTTTTAAAAAAATGAGTACAAAAATTAACTAAATGAATTATTGCTTGCCTTCAGTGGCATCAGGACTTGAACCCTCGACTCCACAGAAAGGACGCCGGTCGGGAATCGCGATCATGACCACTCGGCTACAACGAAAATGTCGCAATTTTGCAAATTTTCTATGAAGTTTAATGCTTGAGTAGTTTCATAAGTATTTCTTGTTTCGATATATTGGTCTGAAATGTAAATATTTCTTCGTTAGCAATCAACTGACAACCTGTCGCACTTATTTTACATATGTATGATGAATTAGGTATGTATATGTTTCCCATTCACATTGACAACTTTTTGTAAGAAGTTATTTCTCTTTCTTTCTGTAAGTTTGTGGGAAGTTTTCTAACTTTTTTTAAAATTAGAATCCACACTTTCTGCTATGTAGGGTCAGGTGGCGTATTTGTAAAAAAAACTATTTTTGTGCCGCCCCCCCCCCGGACTTTGAATATTAAATAGAGGTGAAAAACTTAAGCACGAAATACTTGAGAATAAAATTCTAAGATAATCGAGTTTTGGAGTGAAACTGTTGACAGCTCTGTTCAGTTAAGAAAGCAGAAAGTGACATGTTGGTGCTATAAAGTTTTAGTTTGGGACATTTTGCGTTGGGTTCGAGTTTATAGTGAAGTGAGTGACAGCTATAGACTAGACGTTTTTATAAAATCGAAAAAGAAATTGATTTACCAAATGAAAGGCCGAAAACATTGAAGGATTGCTAGAGGTATCCCAGAAATTATAGTGAAATATTGGTATGTTGTTTTAATTACTATTATCAAAGATGCATGAATGTAAAATCCTTAATCTTCTATTCTGATAGTCTTAATAAATCTACAATTTGACGTTTACAACTACTCCTTGTTGTTTTAGGGGCGGGGGAATTGTAAACATCGTTTTGCCAATAGTTCCACAAACATACGTCTGCGCGCAGGACGATCATAAGAGAGTAGGGATTTTTCAATAGGGGGAAAAGGGATTTGGACATTAATCCGAGCTCAACATTGAAACGGATAGGAAGAATCCGAGATTGCTCTGTACAATTGGGCAGCAATAATGCTAATGTTGGAATATCAAAGGAAAGGAATAACATTTGACATTTCTTGATGCAACAAGACTTCCATCAGTTTTTAAAGAAGTTTAAGGAAATCACAATTTTCTAATTACATGCTTTTTGAATTATTTAGTTTTTAAATTGTATCATTGGTTTATGAAATTTGTAATAGTTTTCATTTTTATTAATTAAAAAGCATTTTTTTTAACCTTTCTTTAAGTTGGATTGCAGCTTAATTTTTTGGAATGATTGTTTTAATTACCATACGAAATTGGCGAGGGAAAGAAAAAAAAAAGAGATGCATATAAATCCATTATAAAAAAAGAGATGCATGTAAATTCATTATAAAAAAAGAGATGCATGTAAATTCATTATAAAAAAAGAGATGCATGTAAATTCATTATAAAAAAAGAGATGCATGCAAATTCATTATAAAAAAAAGAGTATGTATTATAATTTCATCGTTTTTATAAGGGAAAAAGGTTTTAAAATAATTAATTAAAAAGTACTTCATGAAAGTTATAGCTATAAATTGTTTACTGCTTAAAAAATAAATTTCACATTTATAATACAAAAATTTCATATCCTTCCCCTTTTTTTTACATTGTAGTCAGGTTGCATGCGAAATTTAACTTTCCTGCATTTATAATTTTTTTATAAAGGAAACATGCTTAATGCAATACTTCTATATGTTGTGCACTAATGATTGTAATATAAATCCAAAACTGTCAACAATTCATTCTATTTAGTGCAAAAAAAAGTTAGAAATATTCATCTTGTTAAAAAATATGAGAGATAAATACTGCTGGAGAGTAGGTACTGTAAGATAATATATATATTTCTGCAGAAAATTTACTTTTCATACATACATTTTTTCAATGAGTGAGAAATTAGGATAAATTGTACATTTTACATGTTCTTGGTTTTCTGAGAAACTTAGTAATGGTATAAAATTAGTTTTTTTAAAATATTTGTGTTTCCCAATAAAAAAATAGTTTTTGAAGCGTTTCTTTTAAATTTTATGAGGTAAAATATTAGTTTTCAAATGAATAAACAAATTAAAGACAACCAATTTACAAGACTTTTTTTTCCTTCTAAAACGCTGTGAAAAGTAACTGGTGAGAACCTAAAAAACCTATTCAGTTTTAAAATGTAATTCGTAGTTTCTTTTTCAATACTAATCCAAGATATTTTTTTGAAGATGCAACAAATATTTCTCCAAAATGAATATTTAATGTAAACAGTGTGTACCAATATTAACATGTTAGCTAATAACCAATATTTAACCAAAGGATAGAAAGAATATTCATAATGTTGGTTCGTATTGAATGTGAGAAACAAGAGCACCTAACCCAGATGGGCCTATATCTCTATATCTTGAGTTGAACCTTATTAAAAACTATTTCAATACCCTTTTTAAATGGATGCTGCACAATTTAAGTAAAATGAATTAAAAATATTTAATTTAACCAATTAAATGAATTAAGTGAAGGGATAGTGATATGGAATAGTACATGAGCATTGGTTGTGAGCAGAGAGGTGGAGGTGGTGGGGGGTGAAGTGCTTGTCCAATCAGGAAGCAGTTACTCAAGTGCTATGATTTTTACAATCTTGGGTAGGAGAATTTGGTTCTTCGTTCAGTAGAGGAGAGGGTGTTTTCCTATTGGATGAGAGGGTGTTTCCCATTGGTTGGGAGGATTGTGCGTTAATGGAGTATAAATAAGTTAGTCTAGGCTTGTTGGGGTTCTGTAATTTCGAAAATAATTATTGATTTCTTGAATTGAGGGGTTTGGGTGGTTGGGTAGGGCATTATTAAATTTTTCAGTTAATTTATTATTAAAATTTTGGAGTTTACTGTATTTTAGGGAGTTTCTGATATCTTCATTTCTATAAAACCATCTAGCTTGGGCAATCATACGTAGGATATTATTTTGTAAGATTTCTAATTTATTGTGGTGGATTTGAGCGGCCTGATTCCAAACTGGACAAGCATAGGTAATGATGGGTCGCAGATACAGTGTATAGATAAGCAACTTATATTTAATAGATAATTTGGATTTCCGACAAATGAGGGGGATTAATTTATTCGCGGCAGGTCGGAATTTGTCTTGTAGATATGTAATATGTTGATTGAAAGTGAGTAATTTATCAAGGATTATGCCAAGATATTTGGCTTTTTGAGACCAGGGGATTGGTGTCTTGTGAATAACAATTTGTGGTGGTAGTGATCTTGAATGTTTTGTGAAAAAGACGGCTTCCGTTTTTGTTACATTAAGTGCTATTTTCCATTTGGAAAACCAGTCTTCTAGTGATGAGATGTGTCTGTTGATATGATGGGTGATTACTTTGGTGTTTCTGTGTTTTGCAAGTATCGCTGTGTCATCTGCAAACATGCAGAGAATGGTGTTGTCGTGTTTTGGGATGTCGTTCACGAATATTTGAAATAAGGCTGGCCCAAGATGCGAGCCCTGAGGGATTCCTGTGTTAATAATTCTTGGATTAGAATAGGTATTTTTAATTTTTACAATGAAATTTCTATTTTCTAGGTAGGAAGAAATTAGGTTAATTAGATAAGGTGGGGTGTTAATTTTTATTAATTTATAAATTAATCCTTCATGCCAGACTCTGTCAAAAGCTTTTTGAATGTCGAGGAAGACAGCCCCTGTCTTCTCCTTATTTTTGAATCCTGTTTTGATATAAGTAGTTACTCGAGTGAGTTGATGCGTGGTGGAGAGGTGTGGCATAAAGCCGTGCTGCTCTGGAATGATGATACGGTTTTCTTCTAAGTAGTTGGAAAGTCTGTTTAAAATTATTTTTTCCGCTAGTTTCCCTAGGATTGGTAGAAGTGAAATGGGTCTATAGCTTTCAGCATTGGTTGGGTCCTTTCCTGGCTTTAGAATTGGAACAATAGAGGCTGTCTTCCAAAGTTTTGGAAAATGACCGAGTCTTAACATATTATTAATGACATTAGTAATTTGTAGGATAGTAGGCGTAGGCAGGTTTTTAAGCATTTTATTGGTTATTCCATCATGACTGGGTGATTTGTTAATATTAATTTTGTGAATATAATTTATGACTTCAGAAGGGTGACATTGTGGGTATGGCTCATTAGGTGAGTTTTTATTGTTAGATAGAAAGTTGTGAACGACATGTGTAATTGTCCTATCATGTGTTGGGGTATTGGTTTTATTAAGTTGGAACTGGTTTTTTAATGAATCTGCAAGAAGTTCAGTTTTTTCCGAGTCTGCTAGAGCGATACTTGTGGGGCCTTTAATGGCTGAGATTATTGTGCATCTTTTTCTTTGTTCTTTTGCTGCTCCCCAGATGGAGCCACGTTCGGTGTTCAGTGAAGCAAGGGTATTTTCCCAATCTTTAATGGAGTGTTCTTTAATTTTTTGCTTTTAATAGTTTATTGACTTTGTTGTAGTGTTTTTTGTGTTCTGGATTTTTCGTGAATTGCCAAGTTTTCCTAGTTTTGTTTCTATAATTGATTAATTCTCGGATGTCTTTGTTAATATGTTGTGTTTGATGTTTTGAATATGGTTTAGATGATGTGTTGTAGGCTTTGAGTATGTTGTCTGTTAGGTCGGCGACATGCATTTCTAAGTTCTCTCCGTCAGTTAAATTTGGGAGGGTGAAATTAGTATTTCTTAGGTAGTTGCTAAAGTTACACCAGTTGGTGTAAACTTTGTTGTTTTTGTCGTGGATCTTGATTTTTAAGTCTACGAAAGTGAGTATTGGATTGTGATCTGATGAGAGCTCGGGGAGGGAGGAGCAGGTGATTGGCCAATGGGCATGCTTCGTTAAGGTAATGTCTATGGTGGTTTGAGCGGATTGGGTAAAGTGAGTTGGGGTGTGTGGGACTATGATTTTCATGTTGTTAGAATTTGTAAATTTTAATAGTTTAATGCCTCTAGGATGATTAGTGTTACAATTCCATTGTTTGTGCTTTGCATTGAAGTCTCCACTCATAATGTTTGGAGTACCTACATTTAATAATTCTTGGAGATCGTTTGCAATATGGGAATTTAAGTTTGATTGAGGTGGAATATAGACTGAAGAAATGAAAATAGTTTTTTCCCTCGGAGGTGTGATAGCAACGATCGTTGCTTCAGACACTCGTAATTGAGGGGTGGGAATTCTATAGTGTTTGAGAGAATTTTTGATGAGAATGGCAGTGCCGCCTCGTGTGTGGTTTGATCTGTCTGGGAGTGCCCTGTCATTTCTGTAGATAGTGTAGTTTGCAATTTTAATAGTGTGTTCTGGTCTCAAATGTGTCTCTTGTAGTAGGATTAGATCGGGGGTGGGTAAAAGCCTATTTTGGGTAGCCCCTTGGCGATTTTTTTTTGAAATCGCGCCAAGATGGCGCCAAAGCGGGTTTCAAACCCGGAGATCCCGAAAGAGAGAAAAAAAGATGGCGTCGTGCCTGGAAGGCAAATGAAGTACCAGAATGACACCAAGGCGGGTATTTCAAATGAGAAGCGAAAAAAGATGGCGTCGTGCCTGGAAGGCAAATTCTGAAGTCAGCAGACGTATTCAATGAAAAAAAAAACGCGGAAATCGTCGTGTCTAGTAGACAAAACAACGCATTTGGAATTTCAGTTACAATGAATAAAAGTAAAAATACATAACATAAAGAGGAAACATTGCGAAAAAGGATAAAATTAACTGACCTTATTCAGGAAATAAATCTGCACCCACGAACATGAAAACAGTAGTTGATTCCCTAATATTCAACGAACTGCTTCAAAACCGTTATTAGAAATTCTTTTGCTTTCTAAACGCTAATTTTCTCCCTTTCGGGAAAACTAATCAAAACAATCCATTTTCGTCGGACGAATATCTGCAAACCACGTTCACCATACCAATCGTAATCGGATTAAATAACAACTTTCAAATAGCCAATTCTATCCAAACGCAGATTTTCTCCCATTTCGGAGGAACGAAAATGGTACAAAATGATCCAATGTAACGGCTTCCAACGGACGCTGTTCAGCCGATCACTATACCGACAAAAACATTTTTTAAGGAAAAGAACCTTTTCCAAAAGATAGCCTTCCGAATTACTACTGCGGATTTTCTTTCACCTTCCGCAAAAAAAATTATTTGAAGCGAATCACTGGACGTTGACATTTTTCAATGTACAACGGATTTTCAAAAATCGCGGTACCTCAGCAATCAACAACGTTCGTATCCAATCCAGCGCAAAAAGGAGAAAACAAAGCGTCGAATCCCCTTTTAAAGATTTTTAGGGTTACCATAAAAAATTTGCATGGTAACTATATTTGGCGACTTATCGCCAAAAAAAAAGTTAAAGCACGCCAGGCTCCCTCAAATTAGGAACTAACCCGGGGGTGTGCTTATCTATGAAATTTCGCAACTCGACAATGCGAGATCTGACACTGTCTGCGTTCCATGAAATAATTTTTAGACCAAGAGGATTGAACATTAAATTTGGGTACATATTGCTTGAAAGAAGATGTTGAGTTTGTCTGTTTTATCGGGAGTGTTTCTCATTTGCTTACATGCTCCCAGGAGTCCTGGAAATAATTGAAAGAAATTCTTAAGTTCTTTAATGGCATCAAAGATGGAAAAGTCATCTGTTGATTCTGATTGTGGGTTATTATTTTTAGGAATAGGAATAGGAATATTCTCTCCTCTTGGTGTGGACGTTGTTTCGGTTGATTCCCCGTCGAGTGCCGCCCTCTGTTGGTCGGGTTTAGGTTTAAGAGTTTGAGCATAAGTTGTATTTGGTCTTATTTCAGAAGATTGGGGTATGAAATTGCGATTATTGGTTTTCGTGGTAGCTTGTCCCTTCCTAAGTTTAGGAAAAGAGGGGCAGCCCTCCCACGAGGCTACATGGCCAAAATTATTGCAGTTTATGCATCTGGGGTTTTCCTGTTTCTCTTTG